>JADRCD010193655.1:0-12578 GCA_019843815.1 Montemys delectorum
CCCCCCCCACCCCCGTGATGGAGAGACAGATAACATTTAATCTGTCATTCTGATATCCTTCTACTCAAAAACAGTGCCTGGGGGCCATGGGACCTTTTATTTAGGGGCTCTCCTGAGCTTGGCAGTGTGTGAATTATATGTGAGTGTCCTTCTGGTTCCTGTGGCCACAGTTGGGGAGTTGAACATGATCTAGCATTTCTGATGATTTGTGGGAACATCGGAGTGGTCAGTGGAGTACGGACTCTCTGCGTACCCTAGGCTTCCAGGTCTCTGTGGCTCAGTTCAACTGGACTGCTGACCGGACTGGGAAAAACCTCTAGTGTTGGTGGGTGGCCCTCTAAATATCTTCATTACTTTGGGGGAGTGCAGGGAATTTCTGAGGCCAAAGGTTTTTGTAAGTTAAGAAAACACAATTAAGCCTCCAGTGGCCCTTCACCTGTTTATCCATTCACCCCTTCACTCAAATCCATGGAAGCAACCGGAGCAACATGAACTAAAAGTGCCAGTGATGGGTTTAAGCATGTAAGATGTAATGGTGACCAGGACAGGAAGATATTAAGCTTGGGAAAAACAAAATCTATAACTAAAAGGTACATGGTATATAATTTCATTTATATAAGATTCTAGAAAATTCAAACTGAACCATGTGCCAGAAAAAGTAAAGGTCGGATAGAGTTATTACATTGTAAAGTGTTGGGACAGCGGGGTATGTGTGTGTGTGTGTATGTGTGTGTGTGTTGTGTGTGTGTGTATGGTTTATGTGTGTGTTAAAGGGAATAATGACACTTTGGGGATTGTGATAAATACTTGTGAATACAAGTGTAGTGACAGCCAGCAGTGACCTCCCTATTTGGGAACTGATGCTTCTGTTCAGTTTAAGTGGCTGCTTGGCAGTACACATTAGTTGTATTAATAGAATGGAGAATGTAGGGGCCTATGAGATGTCTCAGATAAACAAGCGGAAGGAACTGCCATAAGCCTGACGAACTGAGTTCAAATCCCAGGAACCCACATAAAGGTGAAAGGAGAGAGCCAACTCTAAGTCGTTGTCCCCTCTACACGCCGCTTTCCCTCTGTGCTTCTCTCACTCCATCGGCATCCATGGTGCGTATGAGGTTCTGAGGAGAGCTGTGCACACACCACACACAGATAGATACCAATAAAACTGAACATTTTCATTCAGCAAGTATAGAAAATGGTTATTGTCTATTAGGGATTTAAAGGGGAGGGAGCATATTGCAAGTGCCATGTTTAAGCACTTGAAACCATTAAAGGTTGACTGGGGCTTGCTCACATTTGGCTTGGAGACAGCGCAGCCAAGATGGAAGTGAGACTGGATTGGCACCAAGCCACGTGTCCTGGTTCTGGAGGGATCATAAAAGTTTTGCTCAAGTATAGTTTCCTGGGGAGTAGTGACGCTCCCCACTAGTCTACCTGGAAACAAAGAACCCCTGAATGTCAGCAGCTCACCTACATCGATAAACAGACTTCCTACAGAGAGAGGAGGACACGTCTTCCCAAGGCAGGTGGACGGACACAGAGGGAGCTCGTGTCTGTGGCTAGACATACTCAAAAGTCCCAGCCTGGCATGTGGTTCATTGGTCACATGGCTCTGCTGGCATGCAATTGTGAAGGGTCATCTTTGGTGGAAGAGCAGTAGGTTTCTTTTACTTCCACAAACTTCCATGGACTGATATTCATGCAAGTATAATAAAATATATTACCATAAAAATGAAATAGAAAACATACAGAATATAACCTCAAATTATCTTATCCGCCTATTATTTTATCTATTATCTGCCTCTCATCAGAACCCAGTATGTTATGGACTCTGATGGACTTTGAGACACTCCCCTGGAGCTGAATAGAGGGGGACAGTGGGGCTTTCCCACGCACACATCCTTGCTTCTATGACGAAGCAAACCCTGAACACTTTCATTAGGATTCTTACCTACAGCCACAGAATCCAATTTTTTTTAAGAAAAATTTTTTATTGATTCATTGTGAATTTTACAACACTCCAAATCCACTCATTTCCCAGTCCTTCCATATCTGCTCTCCGCCCTTGTAACCTCCCCCCTACCCGAAAGAAAATAAGTAAATTCGAAACCAAAAAAAACATCTTGTCATGGAAGCTGTAATGTGTCACAGTGTGTCTCACAGTGTCCCCCTTTGTCACACATCTTTTCATGGCAATGAGTCATTGGTCTGGTGGCCTCTGGCTTCTGCTATACTGTAGCAGTACCCAACAACGCTACTCAAATCGATTCCAGTAGCGGCGGCACTCCACACTATCTGCCCCAATGTCCTGGTTCTCGAATGAAATATATACACATACGCTCAGCCTTTAAACTTTGATATGTCTTAAACAGCTCAATGGCTGAGCCACTTCCTAGGCTCCATGTGACTAATCCACCCTCCGATATCCTTAAGTTATTACTTACTAAAATCTGTATTCCATCTTTGCTGCCCTATACCCAGACCATCAGTCCTCTCGGGATGGGCTCCTCTTATTCCAACATGGCGGCTATGTTCTTTGTCCTGAGACTCTCAGGTGTGGTGCCTTGGTTCTCCTTCTCCAAAGATGGTGGATCTTTCCCTTCTTCCTCTCCCTGTCCCCAGCCCAGAAATCCTAAAAGTCCCGCCTCTGTCTGCCCTGTCCAGCCATTGGCTGGCGACATCTTTATTTACCAATCAGAACCAACTATGGGCAGAGTCCCTCAGCTTCCTACCCACTAGTTTCCAGGTAGTCTAGTGGGGAGCGTCACTACTCCCCAGGGATACTACAAACAGTTTTTTGGGGAACATAATTAGCATAATACAAACAACATTAAACCAAACACACAAGAAAATGCTATCAATACTGGACCCTCAAGGCGACTCCTCTTGGAAATCCCGGTGTTGCCCTGAGTTATGGAGATCCTGCAGCGCTTGTTCTTCTAGAAGCTCATAGGTCGGTAGATGTTGGGGTGGGGCAACTCAAAGCCTTTGATCTGGGCCTGAATTGGTCAGCCTGCATCTAAGGTGCATGGAGTAGGCAGTTCCCTGGGCTAGATGAACCAGAAGGAGGTCAGACTTCTGTGTGGGCTCTTTCAGCTCCGTGTCCCATCAGAGCGTTTCCAGAGTCCTTTGAGCATAGTTGAGAGTTTCCTCAGAATGCATGCTTACTGTCAAACAGGACCAGCACCCCTCTCTCCATCCCTTGCCCTTCAATGGGCTATGTCTCTGGCACGCTCCTCAGTTCTGCCAGCTGGATTTAAGGAGTCTCAAAGCCCTTAAAAGATTCTTGGGATGGCCTCAGGAGAAAGGGAATGAGAAGGTAGATGTGATCCCAGGTTAGCTCATTGGACCCTTAGAGCTCTTGGCAGTATTTCTGCAGTTTCTCGTTCAAATGTGGGAGTGGAGTTGTGTGGCTGTTTCTCTGGGATCTCTGAGCTGTAGAGCTGCTTGCTGCCAACAGCCATGTGTGTCACTTTTATCAGAAAACAATACGAAAATCAGTCATAGTGGTACATGCTCTGCATGCTACAGACTGAGTGAAGGACCAACGACAATGCAGACCAACCTGGGCTGCGTCACGATATCGTGCCTTAACCCCTACACCTCTTCCAACAAAACAATAGCAACCTTAAATCCAAATGAAGCTAGTTGGCAGCCTCCCAAATGTTAGAGCCCTCAGGTAAGGAATGCTTTGGGGGAGGGACTTTTGTGACTCATAGCAGAGGTGTGATCTGGAGTTTTTTTTTGTTGTTGTTGTTTTTTTTTTTTCCATGTTGGGAACAATCTAATTGAGGGGACAGATTTGTGAGGCTCAGGACTGTGGCCGCTTTGTGGTTTTGCTGTGTGGTCTGTAAATGCCTTTGATTTCGACCTGATGAAACGGTGGGGAGCTTAGAGTAAAGCTAAGTCTGCCCCAGTGAATTAAACTGTCTTTGAACCTCTGATTCCTGATGAGTTGATGCCTGGTGCCAGCTGTCAGTCTGTGTGACCCCAGCCCCCACCAGGCTCCCCCCCCCCCCCCCCGTAGTCAGGGCAAGCAGAAGGTTCCAGTTATGTTTTTTCACCCCAACGAGTGTAAAGCAGGATATGTGTTGAAAGGAGCCAGGATTTGGGAAAAGGAAGTCTGCCTTAAAACCTGTATTCTGCCATTAGCAAAAGGATTTTGCCCGAGTGTTTTCATCTGGTAGAACAGTCACTGTAGTTCTGTGTGGACTGAAGAGCTTCATCTGTGTACTGACCAGCAAGTGTGAGGTCACCAGGCTTTCACCCCACAGGGGCGGCAGGGCATTGGCATTGTTGATGAACTGAATACAGAGAGAGGAAGGGGTACCTACTTGTGCACACCATGACAACTTACATTTGGAATATCCTTAAAGGCCTGTGTTGATAAATGTTTCATCCTCAAAGCGGGGCTACTGGGAGGTGGTGGGACCTTTAAGAGGTGGGGCCTAGGAGAAAAAAAAAACGTGCAGGCCACCGGTGCATGGCCTTAAAGGGGCATAAGCCAGATCTGGCTTGTTACATTCTTTCTGGCTATGGAGGGAGCAGTTTGCTTTGCACATGCCCCACTATGCCACCCGACAGACCAATGAGTAAGGGGCTAATGAGAAGGCTTAGCGGTTAAGAGTAGTTACCACTCTTGCAGAGTGGACCTGAGTACAGTTCCCAGAACTCACACTGAATAGCATATAACTGCCGGGAACTCCAGGGAATCCAATCTTTCCTGGTCTCCCAGGGTACCTGTATATGCCCCCTCTCCCTCCCTCGCTTCCCACACCCTAAAATAAATCTTGTCTTTTTTTTTTTTTTTTTTTTTTTTTAAGAAGCCCAAATAAACTCTTTCACTAGCAAGTTTATTCTCCCAGGTATTGCTGTGGTGAGCTGGAGCTGTCACATGCCAATGCCAAGTGCTGCTGGATGCTGTTTATTAAACACTGCTGATCACAACATAAGCTGCATTGCAGAGATGACAAGCTGGGTGGTGGTGGCACACGCCTTTAATCCCAGCACTTGGGAGGCAGAGGCAGGCGGATTTCTGAGTTCAAGGCCAGCCTGGTCTACAGAGTGAGTTCCAGGACAGCCAGGGCTATACAGAGAAACCCTGTCTCAAAAAACCAAAAAACAAACAAACAAACAAACAAACAAAAGAAACAAACAAAAAACCCCACAAAAAACAAAAACAAAAAAACAAAAAAAAACCCAAAAAAACAAACAAACAAAAACAAAAAACAAAAAAACCAGAGAAGATGACAGATTTTAATGCCATCTCAGTTAACCCAGAGACTTTAGGATGAAGATTGTGAATTAGAAGGTCAAAGAGGTGAGGGGCTGAGATTCCAAATGTCCATCCAATGAGCTCCTCCTCCGTGGGGCTGCACGTCGTGGGCCACTCTTTGTACAGTGTTAGTAACGCATAAGCAGACTAGGTAGGATTAAAGTAAAGGGCAGTCTCCTTAGCCAGTGATCTCCCAGTAGGAGAGTGACCCATTGTCTACTTCATCCTTAAGAACTATTCCTATGGAGAAGAGTGGGACCACTCTTTCTCCAGGAAGCCCGGAGGGTAGCCCAGCCATGCACTCTTTTGTTTTGCATACTTGGTGATTATGACTCTGAGTCACCAGTCCACGGTATGACATTTGCTTGATAAGATATATGGAACATCTGCCACATGCCTACCGGGCAGGCACCACCGGTAGGCACCACGCGCCTACCGGGCAGGCACCGCGCGCCTACTGGGCTCCAGGTGCTCCAGGTGGCTGCTGCAGTGATGCTGTTATAAGGCTCCCTGGTATCTACTGGAGATCTCTATGCAGCCCAGTGACTTCGGACACTAATTGCATGGGGTCTGGGGGTGTTTTAAAGCCTCGACATACCAATGCTCTGAGTCAGTTTTCCTTGCTGTGACAAAATCTTAGACTAAAATGATTTGAGGAAGGCTTGGTTTCGTTTCCAGGTTCGAGAAGTTTTAGACTATCGTGGTCGGGGACCAGAGCGAGAGGGAAAGCCTGTGCTAGCAGGCTTCCTACCTAATTCCGTCTGGGTCCCATATGGGGCCACTCATTCAAGGCAAGTTTTCTCCCTTTCCTTAGCACCTCCTGGAAGACACTCTCATAGACACTCCCAGAAGTGTCTATGAGAGACACTTGTTGGTCTTTCAATCTATTCAAGGTGGCAACCCAGATTAACCAGTCTACCAGCCATGTTCCCGCCTCCCTGCTTTGGCTTGGAGACAGTTTTCAACTGAGGATAACTTCTAGCCCAGGGTCAGTTTATAACATCTAGAGATTTGTTGTTGTTGTTGTTTTGTTCTTTTGTTTGTTTGTTTGTTTTTCTGTCACAACTATTGAGTGCTAGTGGTATTTAAAGGTCAAAGACAGGAGAGGATGCTGGACCCCTTCAAAGCGCAGGGCAGCCCCCCTCCCCAGATGAAAATGCTTGGGGCTGGCGAGATGGCTCAGCGGTTAAGAGCACCGACTGCTCTTCTAGAGGTCCTGAGTTCAATTCCTAGTAACCACATGGTGGCTCACAACCATCTGTCACGGGATTTGATGTCCTCTTCTGGTGTGTCTGAAGACAGTGACAGTGTACATAAAATAAATAAATCTTTTTGGAAAAAAAAGAAAAAAAAAACGAAAATGCTTAGGCAGCCCAGTGTTAGTGATGCTGGGCACAAGAACCTTTGGCCTAATTGGATGGTTCATCCTGCAGTACATGCTTTCTGCCCTGCAATCTTTTGTAGGTTGGTTCTCTGAGCTGACTTGGGAATGAAAATCTTCGTTGCATTTTCCTAATTAGTATCCTTTTAAATTTTAGTCTAAATTTAAGGCCACTGAGGGGCTTCCCTGTCCCCTCCCGCTGCCTAGCTGCCTTTCATACTGAGAATATGGTGTTCCACCTTTTCCTTCTCCTGCAGCATGTGTTAGTGGAAGAGAGGAGAGGAGAGGAGAGGAGAGGACTCCTTTGGTTGTGTGCTTGTGCTATTTTACTGTTTACCTTTTCTGACTGAGACCGGGGATTTTAGACCCACTCTTGTTACAACATCCAGACCAATACTTTATTTCACTGGACACAGGAGAAAGAAGTTTTAAAAAGAAATAGTACTTTAAGAAATTAGTTTGGCAGAATAATCTTCCCCCTTGACCCCAAGGGAAAAGTTATAGGAGAAAAAGATTGATAGGGTGTGGCTTCTTCCTTGAAATGATTTAATTTCGAATACATATCAATCCACAGCACAGAGGACTCGAAACACCTTCGCTGGCATCCCTAGAGCCAGGACTCACCACAGACTCTGAAGGAGCATTCTGTCCTGTGCTGCATACAGGCACACAATGGGTCAGATCTTTGGAGGAGGCCCTGCACGCTGCCTCCTGAAATGGTTTCTTTGCTGCAGGCCTGTTCGGGAGATGTTTATCAGAAAGGGGTGGACAGGTCTGCAATGGACAGGCCCCATTCTGTCTCCAGTGGCCTTTTATTGCTAGTGATAGGTGCCATCAGTGTCTTGCCTGAGAAATGGCCATGCTGCAGGCACCTCTGTCAGAGCATCTTATTGATCTGTGCTCCGCCTCCCTTCCAGGAGACTAGAGTAGTAAAAAGGGCTGTTGGCTGGAGCTGCTATGGCACTGTGGGCTGCAGCTGATCTCTGGGGTGAGTGCAAGGGTTACCATCGCTACAGCGGCTCCATCCAGAGTCACAGAGCCTCGCTCCAGGATACAAACCAGCCTGGACTGCAATGAGGAACCTCCAGCACAATGAATGGTGCTGCTGAAATTTTTTTCTCCATTGAGGCTGTGTGGCTAAGATTCATTTTTCCCACCATTGACCCATTGGACCTTGATAAAATAGGATTGAAAGCGACTAATCTGGGAACCTCATTCATAAATAATCCTTCTTGGCCCCCAGCACTGGTATATAAGTAGAGATTTATAAGTTCAAGCCTGCAGACCCAACTGCAGGAAGCAATGTGTACCCAGCCTTTGGCTTCCCACATGAGATTAAATGGTTATAATCAATACAGTGCCATAAGCATCGGGGAACATTTTTTATGATATTTACATAAGACTTTATAATGTAGAATAGACAGGATCTGGCACCAAGCAAGACAGGTTCCAATCTGGGCATAATGTATCTTATAAATAAAAGCACAAAGGCACTTGGGCAAAAGTTCTACTGTATGGCTGTTACAGCTATGAGAAAGGTCTGTAGAGAGTATGTTAGGCTAGGCTGGAATTAGAGTCAGAATATGCAAGGGTGTGCCAGCGGTGGGGAATGGTGGCATTGCTGAGCTATATAGCTCTATGGCTAAGGATCTGGCAAGTGTCTGGGCACTGACCATGACCCCCTTACCTTTAAGCTACATGACCATGGGTTGCTCTAGTTCCCCTTGCATCAGTTTATTGATGAAAATAATAGTAGCTGTCTTCATATGGTTAATTTTTTTTCCTCTTTGGTGGTACAGGAGGTTCATATCTGGGATTGCTTGCATGCCAAGTTACCATTCCACCACTAACTGACAACCTTAACCCCACATAAGGTTCCTCTTCCATGAACTAAAATGTGGAAAATATTTAGCTCAGTCCTCCAGCATACAACTGCTTAGTAACTGTTAGAAAGAAGATGATGCGGATGGTGGTGATGATGGATGTTAGTGATGATGGTAATGGTCATGATGGTAGCAACAGTGATGGCGGCAGTGGCCAGCTGGTATCCGAAATGCACCGTATCACAAAGGACAGCCAGATTGTCACTCATTGTCCTCTTACCCCTGTCAGGTAAGACACGGGCTCAGCAGGTGACTCCTAAGCATAGCTGGTGACAAAGAGGCAATTGTAGCTATGTCTCTAAGATGGCTGACTGTCCTGCAGAGCCAGTCCTGGACCCCTCCCTGTCCTCACTTTCTCTGACGGTGTTGTGCTCCATTGGTGGTGAGTCCCGAGACTGAAAACTCATCCTTACTATGAAGACTGGCAAAGGTCCGGTTGCCAAGGACATGGTTTTGCCAGCACCATCATTCACTTTTCCTGTTTGTTTGATGTTGTCCGTGTCTCCATGTTGTTGTGTTCATCCAACATTGCCAACTCACAATGAGGATGACCAGTGAGAGACCCAAAGGAGCTGACATCTCAGCGTAGACGTTATTAAAGAGCCAGGATTCTGGGTACCCTTTTGGGGAGCAAGAACCCGTGTTTGATTCCAGTCATCCCTTCACGGAACCACGGGAGTCTGAAACCATCTCAATAGTTAACTTGTGCTGCGGCTGATCTAGTGCCAAGCATTCAGGGGAACGCTTTACAAATGTGACCACGCTAAAGCTTGGCAACAGGCTGCAAAGAAAGCCCCGTATCTGTCAGCATTCTTGGCTGTAAGCGGCTGAGGCTGACTCAGTGTCACAAAGGTTTATTAGAAGGGTGTTAGTGGCATCTAGATCTATCAGATACAGGGAGGACAAGGCTCTGAAGGGAGCAGGGACTTGAGAAGCCCAGAGAGCCAAGTGGGCTGTCTTAGACCCCTGCTGGAAACTCTGTTTCTTTGCCGCCCTGACTAACTTGTAGGTGTGCCCACCCCTGTTGCTACTATCAATTAGACTTCCAGCCTTCTCCATGCTGCTTTTAAGCAAGACAGGTTGAGTGTGCACGGAGAGCTGCCCTCTGGCAGCTCTGTTTCTCATCCCCAATATCAGGCAGGCTGTCTATCACCAGCATTGTATGCCCCCAGGGGAATCACTGAGAGGAATTTTGGAGATTGGAGACTAAGATTGACCAAATGTATAAATAAATACCTTCACAATAGCATGCATGTTCTTCTTGTGCAGATTAATAAACAGATGCTCAGAAGGGCTGGTACGCTGCCCAATTTCATACAGGAAACAAGTGGCAGAGCTGGGCTTGCATTCAGGATTCTTCTGTTCCACTACTAATCAAGGCTCTGTCTTTGATTAGCAAACGTGCTGGGCGGAGTGGGCCAGCTGGCTCTACTGCAAGCCTCTAGAGATTAACCGATGGAAGCGTAGTGACTTAAGTACCTGGGTTTCTTTAATCCAGGGCTGTAGGCGTGATCTTTGGGGCTGGCCCAGGCTAGGCTTCCTTGTAACTGCAGGGATCGGGGTGGTTTCTGGTCATCAGAGTACCTACATGTATGTCATGTTTCACTGGGGAAAGCCAGAGTATTTTTGTGATTCACTTTAAAGCACATGAGGAAACTTTTCTCAGATGCTGCCTCTCACAAATGTCTCCTTGAGTCTTGTTGGCTAGAAGTGGGGTATGAGGTCACTATTCAGACACCTGCTGGATGCAAGTCAACTCAGATTTACCACTGGTGCTGGGTCAAAATTTCAAACTGCACGGCCTATAAAGGTGATGGAGATGAGAAGGAGGGGCTGCAGAGATGCAGGGCATAGCTCATCTTCTCTGGAATGCTAGCTCCATTCTCTGCCCTTGCATGATGCTTCCTTCCACCATTGACTCTCCCAACTCCCTAAGGGACACGGGCCACCTAGAATAATCCACACCTCACTTACAGGTATCGGATGAATCTTTCATCTTAATTTCCTAGATTCCTGAAAGGCCTCTGCAGTTTCACGTGGTCCCACCCCAGTCCAGAAGCTGTACTGAGCTTAGTGGTGACTCTCTGGATGATCCTGTAGGACACCCCCTAGACAATGAGCAGGCCTGAGGCACAGTCCCACAGATCCAGAATCATCCGGTGCTATGGAGGGGCAGCTTTAGTAGGAGCAGGGAGGGGAATCTCCCTGGTCATTTGTGGCCTTGCTTTTGTTGTTGTCTTTAGGGATTCTGAAAGTCTGTTCTCTCGCGTCTTACTCCAGAGGATTCACTGAGAAAGGTATGAGGTTTTTCAGAATGGTTACAGAGCTGTGCAATTGGATACCACATCACATCTACCAACAGGAAGGCCACAGACAGACTAGGAGACAGATGGGTATGCAAGTCAGAGCCTTACCAGGGCTGTAGGAACATCTACTGTCAAACTGCGGTGTGGCAGCTGAGTCTGCATGAACCACCCCCAAGGTCGGAGCTGTGTATAAGTTGACTCTGGGCTCAGGACTGCAGTTCTCCTGGCACGGCATGAGTGGAGGTGAGTGGACAGATACCCAAAGGTTCTCCCTTCAGGGTAGAAAAGAAAGTGCTCAGGAGAGATGCATGCTGGTTGCTTGGATTATGAAAGGTTGGCTCTTTTGACCTGGTGAAGTGGGGAAGACATCAGCTATTTACACTAAATTGTTCCAGGAGGGCTAGTCAGAAAGGCTGAGGAGGAGGTCAACTCAGTTTGCATGGGCTCAGGCTTCTTCTGTTCCTGGCCTGGGCTCTCTAGAGTGCCGCCATATCACGGAGAGTAAACGAGAATGTCCCAAGAGGTCAGCCACTTTGCCACAGTCATTGGCTTTCTAGATCTCCATACACTACAGCCAGATAGCCTTATTCCACGCGGTAACCAGAAGATCAGGAGGGAGAGGCAGATCAGGGAGGAGACAACTGTAGGAGGACCAGAGGGCAGGCCTCTGAGGTTTCAGACGGCATCGATACAGCTCTGCCAGCCACATACCACGGGACCCCAAGCTCTGCCAGCCACATACCACGGGACCCCAAGCAAGTCTGTCCTTGTGTATTGAGTCCACGTTTTCATATGTACACAAAGCGATGGATTTGTAATCCCTGTGGACTTTGCAGCCCCAGTGCTTCATGTTCACACACCCGAGCCCCACTGGCTGCACTGAATTCCTAGGAAGAACATTGACTTGCTGAGTTATTCAGCAAGTTGGGGAAGGAGCCAAGAAGTGAGCCCATTCTAAGAGTAAGAACCGAATTTTCCTGCTTCTACAGTCAGGGTGGATTCTGGGTAAAGACGTGCAAAATGAATGAATGAGTGAATGAATGAATGAATGTGTGTTAAATTCCCAGAGTTAATATAGGTTGCAGAGATGCTGCCTCAGCTAGGCTTTTGGGGGGGGGGGTGGGATGTTCTCATCTGCATGTGGTTAGACACTCTTGCAGGTGATATCAGAGCTAGCCACAGACAAGGAGCTTGGGTCTTGCCCTCAATTTCACCTGGAGATCTGAAACTAACGTGGCTTTCAGGAGTGCAGAGCTGGAGTGTAGGGAAAATAGCCACCATGCCTGAATGGGGGCCTCTCTAGAGCATGCCACACTTCAGCTGAGCCAAGGACATGTGCTACTGGACTGTGTGGGGAGCTGGAGCAGTGAGCAGGTGGAACAGGATTGTCACCACAGACAGGAGCTCCTGAGAGCTGCACCCCACGGCAAGTGGCTCCATGCCAAAGTTAAACAGTGTTTTTGAGGGTTCTGTAGGTCATGAGGTCAAAGTAAGACCATCAATAAAGGACTCTTCTATGGGGAAGGAGGAATAGGATGAGGGATTATCAGAGGGTGGACTGGGAGGGTGATAATGACTGGACTGTAAAAAAAGAGTAAATAATAATAATAATAACAATAACAACAGTAATAATAAGAAGAAGAAGAGGAGGAGGAGGAGGAGGAGGAGGAAGAGGAAGAAGAAGAAGAAGAAGAAGAAGAAGAAGAAGAAGAAGAAGAAGAAGAAGAAGAAGA
>JADRCD010193657.1:0-35982 GCA_019843815.1 Montemys delectorum
GAGGGAGAGGGAGAGGGGAGAGAAAGAAAGAAAGAAAGAAAGAAAAAAAAAAAATGAAGGAGGGCTCCTGAGCCCCCACTCCTGGTAGAAGAGCTTTTGAGTTGATGGCTGCTGGTGAAAGGGAGTAAACTTTCTTTACTGTTGAATTACCCATGCTCCAGTAAATAACACTGTGGTTGTGTTCATGCAGGTAACCCAGTTAAACTCCTGAGTCCGTAGTAAGAAAAAAGACATTAAAGTAGGGGGTTCTTGCTAGGAAGAAGTGGTCTAGAAGCATCAGTAAGGCAGTAAGTGGGGAATGAATATAAAACAACTATATTATATACATGTATGGAATTGTCAAAGAGTAAATAAAAATTGAAAATGAAAAAGTCTCTTATAATTTAAAATTAAGATATAATAATATTGGAGTGTTAGCTTTCATTTTGCCTGAATGAACTCAGATGTTGATGTATTTACCTTAGCTCTTGCAAGGACACCTAAAGCCAGGAAAGATCACTATGGAAAAATGTGCTCAATTTTGGATAAGAACACTTTTTTGGTTTGCTGCTGTAGGTTACTTATAGGCTATTTTATATTCTATAAACTAGCATCCTATTGGTTAGGTTAGTTAAGCAAAGGTTTCCAGAAATTGTAATTTCAGGAATATACAGATAATCTTGTTTCAGTGATTTGTGTAGTTTTTAAAAATTAGGCAGTAGAGACTTATGAACGACAAAGAAGGCAAAAATGAACTAGACAGAAAACTTTGAGACCATGATACAGATTTGTTCTTTCTCACTCTTTTTTTGTTTTGTTTTTGAGACAGGGTTTCTTTTTGTGGCCCTGGCTATCCTGGACCTAGCTCTGTAGACCAGGCTGGACTCAAATTCACAGAACTTTGCCTGTCTCGGTGCTGGGATTAAAGGCATGTGCCACCTTCACCCAACTTCTTTTTTTAGTCTTGATGTAAATCTGCTAAAACAAAATCTTCTTTATCTGAGAATGCTTACTTCATCTTCCTTTCTGAAGGATATTTTTATGCATATATAATTCTGGAATACTGATTTTCATTGGAGGGGGGCGGGGTACTATAATATCTTTTTAACTCTAGTTTCTGTTGCAAAATCTATAATCATTGAAATTATAGTCTCTCTTATCCCTCTGTAAGTAACAGGCCATTTTTCTTTTCTTTTAAATCTATACACATATGTACACAAGCACACTTGCACATGGCAGCCTCAGGTGTTCTTGTTCCTGCTATGTACATATGTCAAGCTAGCTGGCCTATGAACTTCTGGAGAGTCTACCTCCCATCTTGCTTACTATAGGAATTCTGGGATTGCAGATGTGTGTTACTGTATTCAGCTTTACATGGGTGCTTGGGATCTGAACTAGTCTTAGCTCAACTCTTCAGTCCAACAGGCAATTTTTTTCTAGCTGGTTGCCTTGGACTTTGGTTTGTTTTTGTTTTATTTTGTTTAAATGTTAATAATATTTTGATGCTCTCAATTGGGATTTCTTGTTCTTTTTGGAAGTTTCCTGTTTCTTGTATCTAAGTATATTTCTCTGGCAATTCTTTTTCCCATCCTTTGGTTCTTTGGTGACACATACTATATCTTGTTATTTTCCCACTTGTTGAGGCTCTGCTCATTTGTGTTTTGGTTTCCTTTGCATCTTGTTTTTCTGTTTTCTATCTGGATAATATGTATGGTGGTGTGTGCTGGCTTCTTGCACTGCCACTTTGTTCCTGCTTTTCTGTAGCTCTAGTGAGTTTATTTTGGGTACTGTTTCTTCTAATTCTTCACTCTGTGTACTTGATGTTTCAAGAGTGTTTGCCTTCTGGGACCTGAGATTGGGCTCAGCTAGCAAAGACTGCTTCAGAATTCTGTCCCTAGAACTCATGTGGTAGAAAGAGAGAACAACAACACTTTTCTAAAAAGAATGTTTGCCCTTTTTAGGGAACATTTTTGTAATGGTAGCTTGGAAGTCTTGGGTTTCAGCATTTGTCACTTTGGCCTTGGTGCTTGTCACTTTCTCTTCCGTACCATGTGACTGTGCTTGGTTCCTTGCATGCCAAACAAATCTGGCCTGCTCTCTGATGGACAGGCAGATGGTAATCTTCTGTGGGTTGCAGTTTTGATTTGGTTTACAGTTGTACTTCTGAGTAGCCAAGTCTAAAGTGTGCTCTGTGGGGTCAGAACTAGTATCCATAGCTCAAATGTAGGCCTAGTAATAGAAACTACCCTTTTCTTTTCACCATCTGTCTCATCAGCCCAGCCTCAGGAGTGCAGTTAGTGGGCTGTGTCACGTAGCAGTCCTATGTTGAGGTAAGGGTGTGTGTGTGTGTGTGTGTGTGTGTGTGTGTGTGTCTGTCTGTCTGTTTTCTGTCCTTCATTCTGTGTATGTGGTTTCTGTTCTTCACATTTCAGACAGTGCTACATTGAGCATGCTTTTAACAGATTACTATAGCATACTTCTGAAAATAATACTATAGTATAATGCCCAGAAATTGGCTTATTGATTTTGGTTTCACAGAAGTCAGTGTTAAATGTATATTTTCCTAGAATGCTTCCCAATTTTTTTAAAAAGAATATTTGTGTTTATTCCATCAATAATCCCCAAGAGTAGAAAGATTTAAAAGAAGCAATAGGAAATCCTGCCTGTGACTGTGTAGATGGATTGAGTTGGGAACTTTCTGATAACACCAAAGTAAGATGTAGGCCTCTCTGTAAGGTGCTGCTTTCTCTTAGGTGACGTGAAACAAAGACGTCATCTATACATGATTCTTTTCTGTTTCCCCCCAGAATTTTGATTCTGACATTAGCAGTGTGGGAATAGATGGCTGCTGGCAGGCAGACAGCCAACGACTTCTCAATGAGGTCATGGTGGAACACTTCTTCCGACAAGGAATGCTGGATGTAGCTGAGGAGCTCTGCCAGGTAAGCACATGCCAGTGAGGCATAGGGAAAACAAGACAGCTCTGGTGGGGCTTGCAGTGTCTGCAGATGGGACTTGGGTGTACCTCGAACTGTAGATAGATTTGTAATATTTTAATTATCATGGATAAGTCATTTTGCTAGGAAATTTTTTAAGTTCTTAGAAACTATAGTGCTTTAATTTAGTATCTGAATTGCCCTTAAGAAATTATACTCAGAATTTAATATCCAAATTGTTGTTTCTTTATTCTGAGTCTGGTCGGTTGATTCCTGGTCACGAGTCAAAGTATCAAAAGTAATACTACTTTTCCTGTGTGACCCAGGCTCCTCCAGTTTTAGCCTCACCAGTGCTACACTTATTGGCATGCACCATTTACTCCAGCTCCGTTTTTTCTTGTGATACAGAGTGTTAATACAGCAGAAAAGAGGAAAGAAACAAAAATATTAATGATTGCTTTTCTGATATAATAGAACTATAACAAATGAAATTTCAGGCTAAAATTTATGTCAGGTGGACATTGCCCATTGTATTTCTGTTAGACGGGAACACCATGTATTCATGATAATAGTAGCTGCTGTGTATTATGTGTTTCCTCCAGGCCACACTCTGCTTTTCCTTTCTACTACATTGTGAGATAGGCGTTATTGTTGCTGTTCCACACACAAGAAGTGTGAAGTTTGGAGAACCAAGGAATATAACCAGGGCCGTTTAGGGAGCCTGTGTGAAGGAACAGGGGGATTCAGTCCCTTATTAATTTCTCCAAACTCCTTTCTGTTGCATTTTGTTGTTGTTGTTGTTTAAAAAAAAAATGAAAAACTCAAAAGATAAAATAATTTTTTAAAAAAGATTTATTTATTTATTTATTTTATGTATATGAATACACTGTAGTTGTGAGCCTTCATGTGGTTGTTGGGAGTTGATTTTAGGACCTCTGCTTGCTCTGGTCAACTCGGCTCACTCAGTCCCTGCTTGCTCAGACCCAAAGATTTCTTTATTATTATATATAAGTACACTGTAGCTGTCTTCAGATGCACCAGAAGAGGGCATCAGACCTCATTACCAGTGGTTGTGAGCCACCATGTAGTTGCTGGGATTTGAACTCATGACCTTCAGAAGAGCAGTCTGTGCTCTTACCTGCTGAGCCATCTTGCCAGCCCAAGATAAAATAATTTAAAGGGCATCATAAACCAGTCTCTAATCTAAGCCTTTTCTGTTTGAAACAGTTTAAATCAATGGAATATGGGTCTTGCTTTGTACTTTTTGAAGTGAGTGTGTCCATACAGACCTCACAGTAAATTGTGTTTTTGAAGATCAGTTTGTTTTCAAGTAACAGACTCAAGATAGCAGCTTAAACAAAGTTTGTTTTTCTTGTATAAAAAGAAAGGTAGTAAGAGAGGTTCACAGCATATGTCCCGTGAAGTTTTTAGACATTTTTTGTAGCTCTGCAGTTTCCAGGGAGTCCTCTTCTCCTTGTGGCCAGACCTCCAGCTGCACCTTATATCCCAGGAAAGAGCTTGTGTTTACATTGCATTGGCCCGAGTGTGGAGAACCACACCCAGCTGGAGTCCATGGTCGGTGCTCAGCTCAGATTTGACAGAATCGTAGAGGTGAAACAGTCTCTGTTTCTGCCCCAGAAGTATATGCTGAAAGTATCTTTGACAGCCCTGTATTTTATAATCTAGATCAGCTTTTTCCACTGTGAATGAATATACTAACAGGTTTGTTTGTTTGTTTGTTTTTCCCTTCAAGGAATCTGGTCTGTCTGTGGACCCAAGTCAGAAAGAACCATTTGTGGAGTTAAATCGAATATTAGAAGCGTTAAAAGTCAGAGTTCTAAGACCTGCTCTCGAGTAAGTTACTCTTTCTTTTAGATACTGTGAGGGGAACTCTGTAAGAAAATTTGTAAAACACAGGAGAGATTTTTAGATAGGTCTGCCTTTCCTAGGGTAGACTAATGAGGATTTGAGGAGACTTGGATGTCTTTAAACCAAGTGAAATACAGCTATATAATATGAGAACATGGGCAGCCTTATTAACATAACAGTTGATCATATTTCCAGAAGAGAGATGGTTTACTTATCTATGCTGCAATACCTCTTTGGGTAGATCAGAATTCAAACTGAAGCATTATTGTTTTGGCAATCTTTTTACATGATATTTGAGCTTCTATAATGTGTTGAGGGTTGTGTTGTCATTCTGAAAGTTGGTTATGGGAACTAAGTGATATTCATGAACAGATCAAAAAATTCTGTATGAAAGGTGTGTGTAAGTGCGTGAGAGAGGTGGGAGTGGAGGAGAGAGTAGAGTGTATGTTAGGAGTCAGAGATAAAAGAATTCATGCCGGGCAGTGGTGGTGGAGCCTTTGATCCCAGCACTTGGAAGGCAGAGGCAGGTGGATTTCTGAGTCCAGGGCACCCTAGTCTACAGAGTGAGTTCCAGGACAGCCAGAACTAAACAGAGAAACCCTGTCTCGAAAAGAAAAAGAGAGAGAGAGAGAGAGAGAATTCAGGTTTATGGGTGTCACACTATATATGTGGAGATCAGAGGACAAATTTGGGAGTTAGTTTTCTCTTCCATTGTGGGTTCTAGGGATTGAACTCAAGTCATCAGGTTTCTGCTGCAAGCCAGCAAGCACTTTACCTAATTGAGTCATGCCACTGGCCCAGATCACCATGTTATACATGATGCTATGGTTTGAACCCAGGGTGCTGCACAAGTGAATAACTGGATTTTGATGATTTTCTGTGAATATGCCATTTACTTGAGTTACCCAAAATACAATCAAGTAATTGTTGTTAGAACAGGGTTGGTGTGTGGTTTAAATAAGAATGACCCCTACAAGCTTATATATCTGAAGAGTAGGGGTGTGTTATGGGGGAGTTGTGGGCCTTTGGAGAGGAGCTATGTCATTGGCAGTGGTCTTTAAGGTTTCAAAAGCCCACACCATTCCCAGTTGTGGATCAGAAAAATACTCAGCTTCTGCTCCAGTGCCGTGCCAGCCTGCCCTTGTCCCCTGCTCCCTACCCTCTGAAGCTGTAAGCAAGCTTACAGTTAAATGCTTTATCTTAAAAGTTTCCTTGGTCATGATGTCTCTTCATAACAGCAGAAAAATCACTAAATAAGACAGTTAGGTCAAATAATAAGTATTTTAGGTTTTACAGGTTAATGAGATTTTTGTCACATCTTCTTTTTTCTTTTTTTAATTTAAATGTAATTTGAATGGGGGAGTTATCGGCGTCTTTGGAGGAGGTATGTCACCTGGAAGCGGTCTTAAAGTTTCAAAAGCTAGCCGGGCGGTGGTGGCACATGCCTATAATCCTAGCACTTAGGAGGCAGAGGCAGGCGGATTTCTGAGTTTGAAGCCAGCCTGGTCTACAGAGTGAGTTCCAGGACAGCCAGGGCTACACAGAGAAACCCTGTCTCTGAAAAACCAAAAAAAAAAAAGTTTCCAAAGTTTACACCATTTCCAGTTATAGATCAGATACTAGCTCTCAGCTTCTGCTCCCGAGCCATGGTTGACACTGTAAAATAGTTGATCTTGGTATGTGTCACACAAAATAGGGAGCAAGTTATTTGTTTATCTCATGCCAGAGTCTCTAAATCCATTTAGTGTGACAATTACCAGGATATTTATAGTAAATAACATAAAGTGAAGATAAAGGGCAAGATAACCAAAAGTAGCATGCTGGTATTTTAAAACTTAGAATATTTGAAATCAGTGTTAATGATTGGGAATAACCCATGTGGGGTTTGAATTTTGTGTTTAGGGTAGAGGTTACTACATAGTTTTCTATTTTTCATCAGTTTTTTTAAATTGTGTATTTCTAGAACTAGCCAAGATGAACAGAGGGTTCTTACATTAATGTGTGTGTTATAAGATTTTTGTATAAAGTAAAAATATAAATGATCTGTTTAGAACTAAGTCTCTTTAACTGTGAGTATTTGTAAAAGGTGTGTGTTACTTTTGAACAGATGGTTGATTGTTCTACATTGTGAGTGTGTGTGTGTGTGTGTGTGTGTGTACTTGCAAAATTTTAAACTGCCTGCTTATACTGTGATAGACAAAACTTTTTCTTCTAAAGTGGCTGCTAGTATTTTGTTGGAAGTTATGCCTGAATTTTACTTACCCTTTTGATTCTGGGAGGAAGTCTTAAGGCTCAGTATGGATGATATATCTGACCATCTTAGAACATGAGTTCCTGGGACCTGCAAGAGCAATCCCTTCTTGCCTCTGTTAGTGCAAAACCCTCCACTGTACAACTTGAGGAACCAAAAATAACTAAATGATATAAGAAGGAAAAGGATAAAGGTTGCAGAATTTTTCACCTAAGAGAGGGAAATGTTGCCTTGGTTTATACTGCAGAAGGGTTTTAATGGAACAGGCTGTCAACACTACCAGGCAGACTGCTGAGTCTCCCCAGGCCAGACGTTAGGTAGGAATGCAAAGAAAAGTCAGAAGGATGGGGTATGAGACTGCCCTTATGCCTTCATGGAGTAATATTTGGTTAATGATCTTATGGCTAAGAAAATCCTCATCAAATATAAGAATGAATGAGTAAAGCAAAGCACCTGATGATCAGAGATTTGAATTACACACTGAGGGTGCAATGATTAAATTGTTTCTGGATGAGGCTGGAAAGATGGTTTAGAGGGCTCACTGGTTGCTTTTTCAGAGGACCTGGGTTCAATTTTTGGTATCCACATGGTGACTGTCTTAGAGTTTCATTGCTGTGAAGACACCATGACCATGGCAACTCTTATAAAGGACAACATTGGGGTTTAATACAGCTTCAGAGGTTTAGTCCATTATTGTTATGGTGGGAAGCATGACAGCTTCTAGGCAGGCATTGATGCTAGAGGAGCTGAGAGTTCTACCTCTTGTTCTGAAGGCAGCTAGGATGAGGGTCTTAAAGCCCACGCCCTCAGTGACACTTTTCCTCCAACAAGGCCACACCTCCTAATAGTGCCACTCCCTGGGCCAAGCATATTCAAACCACCACAGTGACCCACAACCATCTGTAACTCTTATCTAGGGGATTTGATACCCTCTTCTGGCCTCTTTGGGACTCAGCTATGCACATGGTTACATACAGGCAAAACATCTAAACACTTTTTTGGTTTTTTATTTTTATTTAAATAGTTTCTGGTGTTTGTTTCTTGTTCTTTGGTGCACAGCTTCTCACAGGTGTGCAGCCCTTCGTTTCAAGCCACAGACAGTAGTAAAAACAGCTCTCCTGAGGAGACACAAGAAGGGCATCCAGGATCGAACAAGTTGGATTTACCCCCTAAAGTTTGATTTTCTTCTTTTTACCCGATTAATTGGCCTTAATTCTGAGAAGACAAAAGAGAGAGAGAGACAGAGACAGAGACAGAGACAGAGACAGAGGAAAGAAAGGAAGGAAGGAAGAAAGAAAGGTGATCCATTTAAAACTAATTATCTGTATACGCTAAGTAATGGAGAAAGAACACTTCAATTAAAGAGAAGCTAATTAAAAAGAGTGTGAGGTATGGTGCACATAACCTAAAGTCCTCGCACTTGGAAGATGGAGGTAAGAAGATCAGGAATTCAAGGTTATCCTCTGATACATTGGAAGTTAAGTCCAATCTGGGCTTCCTGTCTCAGAAAGAAGTATAATGAGGTACCAGGTGTCAGGGTTACAGGAAAGGGTGCGATAGAGAGATTGGAAGAAAAAAAAGAGAAGACAGTTGAGGTAATAACACCTTTTTCTGTTTTAAATTTACTGCTGGTGAAAGGCTATAGGAAGATCCAAGCCTGTTCCTCAAGAAAAGAATATACATTATCTAACTATCCTAACTGAGGGCTCAGCAGCATTGGAACAAAGTCAGCCTGTATATCTGAGAACCTCAAGTAAAGTTAAATATGTGTGTTTTATGTTTTGTTTTAATATTTTCTGTTCTTATGAGATAATAAAGTCTTAGGTAGCTTAGGTTGGCCCTGACTTTCTGTTTATCCTACTACCTCTACCTCCTAAGTGCTGGAATCAGTGACCAGCCTGTTTGAATTTTAAGTAATACTCATGTGCAGTGCTCCAGTCCTCCCTGCTTTCCTCTTCTCCCTCCTGTTCTTTTATGAAACAAAATTTCACTAATGCTATGTAGCACATGCTGATATTAGCCCTTAGTGGTGGGATTACAGGCATGTACCTCCATATGTCACTATGACTCTTTTAAGAAAAACATAGTTAATGTTTTATTTTGTGTGTGTGTGTGTGTGTGTGTGTGTGTGTGTGTGTGTGTGTATAACTTGCAGAAATTTGTTCTTTTCTCCATGTGTACCTTGGAAATTTAGTTCAGATAGTCAGTCCTGGTGGCAGCTGTCTTTGCCCATTGATTCATCTTACCCCTCTGTATGGTTTCTTAAACAGCTAACAAAAAGGATAGGCAGGAGAGATGGCTTAGCAGTTAAGAGCACTCACTGCTCTTTGAAAGGTCCCAAGTTCAATTCCCAGCATACACATTGAGTGGCTCACAACCATCTGTAACTTCAGTTTTGGGGATCGGACACTCTTCTAAATTCTAAATATGTAGAAACATGGGCATAGTTTTAAAAATAATAAAAATATCTTTGTAAAAAATAAAAGGCACATCATCTTTGAGATGAAGAAGCCATTAGTATTTCTAATGATGGAATTAGCCAGTAACCAAAATTTCACTATTTGGAAATACCAGCCCTTCCCCCCATTTGTGAAAAAAATTATATACTATATTTTAATCATTTTTCTCTCTCCCAATTTCTACAAGATCTTTATAGCCTCCCTACCTATGTATTGTGCTTTTTTCCTCTCTTTCAAAAGCAAAATAAAGCAAACAACAAAAAAACAAAGAACACAGAAAACACAAAACCACAAAAAGGAAAATCTAAATAAATAAGCAAATGACCAATAAGACAAAAAAAAAAAAAAAATCCCAAAGCGAAGCAAAATGAAACAAAACATCTACAAAAATACCATTGAGTTCATTTTGTGTTGGCTAACTATACCTGGGCATGGGGTTTCTACACTTGTCCAGTTGTGTGTCTTTACTACTGAAGGCTACCGAAGAGAATCCAAGTAGATTCCGAGCTACCGAAAGAATTTCTCTGATTTGAGTTTAGTTGAGGCAGTGATCTCTGAATCTGGCACTATGCTATGTTATTAGGAGTCATTTTAATGCTATGTTTTTGTAGCAGAGTAGGACTCTGATTCTTGGCCATTTTAGCAGTGTCAAATATAGGTTCTATCTCACGGAGTGGGCCTTATATATAATCAGAAAGTGGTTGGTTACACCCATAACATTTATGTTATTATATCTTACAGGCAGATCACTGTTGTAGTCTTAAGGTTTGTAGCGAGTGATAGTAAATGATTACCTTTTTTCTCAAGTATCATGCAGAATACTTTCTAGAGTACTGTGACTGCTAGTTAGCAGGAGTGAAGCTTCTAATAGGCACAAGTTAACTTCTCTGTGTTGGAGAACATGAGTAAATATTTCCTACAATAGAGCCTTACCGTCAGGTTGTGAAGACTAAACAATAACTTTGGCAGTAGTCTGTGATGTTTGGGAGTTTTGGTAGAGCCCCTTTGACCAACAACACAAGAAATAACCCATTTCTGAAACTGTAGGAATATCTAGTTGAGACATTATCTCCTCTATTATTTGATGACTCCATTTGGATTCCTTTCACATATGTTAGGGAGTTCTACAATAGTAGTTTATATATTTTTTCAAATGGCCTTTAGTGTTAGTTGTCCCTACCCAAATTCCCTTCCCTCCTCCTGTTTAATGTTCCTGTTCTAGTTTCCCCTTCATCTGTCCATAATGCTATATTCTATTACTCCTCTCCATTGGAGATCCTCTGTGACCCCTTAGTATGTACTTAACTTTTGTGATTATTTCCAGATTAAAAATCCAAATTATTCCATGTTCAACTGCAAACACAAACAGTAAATTTAGCTGGGTGTGATTTTGCCCAGAGATCACCACTCCCTTAGTCTCTTTATCCCCTGAACACAGGATTCAGGTCCATTTCACTTCTTGGTGCCCCTTTATTTACACTTTGTATTTTTAAGCTTGTATATTTTAAGCTTGCTATGCTTGATCAGAATGCATGAGACTAAACCAGAGAACAAAAGTCTCTGCTGGGCTTTTTTGATACTTCCTTTGTGAATGCAATTAGTATAAATCTCTTTACCTTAGCCTCAGCTAGACTCTTTAGACAAGGGAAAAAAGCAGCCATATTCTCTGCCAAAATACCATAAAGACAGTCTCTAGGCCAACACTGAAATTCTTCTCCATTGAAATCTCTTGGGCCAGGTCTGCAGAGTTCAGAGCACTCTCAGCAGCACAGTGTTCCATATTCCTACTAGGATGGCCCATCAATCCCCACTTAAAGCATGTCACTACTTTCCAAAGTCCCCAAATCCACATTCCTCTAAACAAAAACATGGCCAGGCATATCACAGCAGTACCCCACCTAACTTCTGTCTTAGGGTTTTGAAGTGGAAACTTAAGGGTTCTTTGGAAAGTTGGTTGGATGGTATTTTGCTGGGGCAAACACATGAAGGAACATTTAGTTAAAGTGGACACAGGTGTGAAAGGCTAAGGCCAACTCAAGAAGGAACATTTTGCTTAAGCAGTTGCAGGAGAGAGGATATTGTGCTAAAGCAAGCACATGAAAAGACACGTGATGAAGGATTCTTTGCTAACAACGCATGTATTGATCTGCCTTACATTGCATAGTTGAGTTACATTTGACCTCCTAAATTTTTCATTTTCAATTTTATCTGAGTTTTTTGTTTCTGCTTTCATGTCTTAAACGATGTTTTATTGTTTCATACCACTGTTTGTGTTTTCATGGTCTTCATTGAGGCATTTATTCGTACCTTCTTTTAACATACTTACACTTGGTATTTTGAAGCCCCTGTCTTGGGTGTCAGTTAAATTGCATGTCTTGGGCCTACTGCAATAGATTTGCTTCTGGAGGAACCATCCAAATGTTGATTGTTTTTTTTTTTTTTTACTATATTTTTGTTTAGGGGCTTGGATCTAGGTATCTGCAGTTAGGATATTTAAGGTGTTTCTTAGTATAGCTACTTAGTATAGCTATCTGGTCTTGTCTTTTTTGGTGGGTGCTCCATGCTTTCGTTGGTGTTGCCCTGTCTGGTTCCTAGTTAATTGTGCTGGTATACGATCCCTGGTTGAGAGTGCTTTTGTGGGTTGGGTCAGCAGGACACGAAGATGGGATAGGAGGAAAGGCTAGGGGTTACAGTGAGACCCTGAGTCCACACCAAGAGAGCTGATAATACCTTTGAATGAACTGTTGGTGGTTTTTTTGTCTCCACAGTGATGTTAGGGAATTGCTAACTCTTTTGCTGAATTTGATTTTGTGGTGTTTTTCATTCTTTGAATTTTAAAGACATTTAGATTATCGTATTAATAACTTCCCATTAAGTTTGTACTTGTAGGGCTGAGTATTGTTAGTCATTCCCAAGAGGAAAAAAAAAAGAGTGGTGGAAGTCTTCCACGAATACTAGAAGGGAAGGGTTTATAGTCTTTAACATGCTGGAAACGGGTGCAGTGGTGCAGGTTGTGAGCCTTGACCAGATGCATTTTTCTTTCATTGTTACCAGAAATAGTCACACATCCAAATGGCAAATTTAGGAGAGGAGAGGGGAGAGCTAACCATGTGAGTGAAATCATGTTATTATTTGGGGGGTGATGGAAATGATATATATAGAGTCTTAAATATACCAAGCCTTTTCATAGGCTATAGGCTAAGCAGGTTCGTGCTGTGTGTCAGTGTGGGCTACTACTGACTAGGTCACTAAGTACTATTATTGGAGGTGGGCGTTCTGATTATGAGAATTGAGAATGCAGTGGCTAAAGGGTTGTAACATTTACATGTCCTTTGGCAACAGCAAAGTGATGCTAATCTGTGCCCTCAGCCTATAGGAACCTGTAGTATAAAGTAAAACCAAGGTAGAATAGCTTCTGTCTCTTTCAGTTTGAATTGAACTGTGAGCAAAAAATTGACTAACCCTCTGCTACATGTGTCCAAGAGAACTATGAGTGCTCCAACACAGAATCTGAACTTCTTAAAGCCTGCAGTCCACTTCTGGGCATATACACAGAGAACTCTGTGTGACAGGGTTATCCACACCCCAAGTTATCACTGTAGCCAGGAAAGAAAACCAGTGTAGATCAACAGATAAATGGATCATGAAATTATGTTACATATATAATGTGGAATATTATTCAGCTTTAAAGAAAAGTGAAATTATGAAATTTGAAGGAAAATACATGGACTGAGAATATATAATATAAAATATGATCAGCCAGTTTCAGAAAAAGAAAACATATATGTTTCTTGCTGATTCTTTAGCATGAACTTTAAATATGACACCATCATGTCACAAAGTCAAGAAGGTTAAGTGTACTTGGTTGACACATATACTTCTGCTTTGGATAAAACCCTTTACTTTTATAAAAAAAAAAAAAAATTGAATTTCCTTAATGTGCAGCCTAAATGTTAAAGTTGGTCAAATCATTGGGAGAAGGCTGTAACCTCAGGTCAAGGATCTGGAAAAGCATTGCTGGGTTTTTTGTTTGTTTTGTTTTGTTTGTTGTTTGTTTTTATTTCATCCACTCAAATTGTCATTCATTTCTTAGTGTTAGGTGACTTGAGAAAGCTAGTGAGTGGCAGGGACAAGAATGCTGTCAGGAAATTATTAGTTAAGGAAGGTGCTATTGGGTACAGTGGAGGAAGAGTTACTTAGATTTTATGTCACCTTTCTTTGTCCTCCCTCCCCCATATGCTAAGGATCAAACCAGAGGCCTTGTGCATGCTGGACAAATGCTCTACCACAAAATATATTCCCAGCTCAGATTACTCACATTTTATATTCATATCTGGTTTGTGTTCCAGTGGTCCCTGGTGAATTGGGTTAGCTGAAAAATGTCCAAGTAAAGGTCAATTAAAGGATAGATTTTATAGTTGAATATTTATCAAAATCAAGCTTCCTTATCACATTTGTAAAACTTGACTTTGACAGCTGATAGTCCCAGTTAAAGATGAATTAGTCCCTCCTTGTGGGGCTGCTGCCTGATCAGTCACAGCACTTCAGAAGAGTATTTCCCTCAGTGATATATCTATACAAATCTTTTGTCATGTGTAGCACAGTGTGTATGTGTGCTTTTTTTTTTTCCTTCTTCTTCTGAAAGTACTAGTACTCAGTGGTGAGCACTTGTTGCTCTTCCAGAAGACCTGGGCTTTGTTCCCAGCACTCAGATGATAGATGAAAATGGTAACTCCGGTTCCGGGGGATCCAATGCCCTTCTTTGGCCTTTAAGGGTACCTGACATACACATGTGCATACATGGGGACAATGTACAAACACACATAAAAGTCAATCTTAAAAAAGACTGCAAGAACCTTGAGAAATATCTATGGTTTCTGGTTTTGTTTCTTTGGTGTATTTTTGTTGTTACAATGCTGGGAGTTGAACCCAGGACCCTTTTATTTGTGTAAACAAATACTCCATCACTGAGCTGTATACACAGCCTCCATGTTTGCTGGTTCTTAATACTAAACTGAGTGGCATTTAGAAGGTATAGAAATAAGAGATTCCAGGCTGGTGGTGAAGTAGTGCGGCAGGTGAAGGTGCTTGCACTAAGTCTTACCTGTGTTCAGTGCCCTCCATCCCATGCTGGAAGGAAAGAAATGACTTCACGGTCTGTCCTCTGACTTCCCCATGAAAGTTATGATGTAGGTAAAGAATGAAAGCATAATAAATGGAAGAGTGTAATTTAAAAAGTAAGAAGCTCCCTTCAGAATTTTGGCTAATTTACAAATACGCTTGCTTAATAGGAAAGAAGGGTGGCTCTAAGTGATTTAGGTGTGAGTCTCAAGTTTTACACTCCAGAGTGTGGCCCTCTTCAAATCCAAGTGTATTATGTGATATACCAGAGCCATTATACTGTAATACCTTAGTGAAGAAGTAATTATCATCTAATGTCATATGATTATTTCCTGTGTGTTTGCATCTCCTAATGGTTGATGTTACCACAACCTCCCACAAGAGGGCAAACTAGACCCTTTTTTCTCATTCTAGATGTCAACCAGTTTTTAAAATATCATACTCCTGCCCTTGATTACCCTTAAAACCTTTTTCTATTGCCTTAGGTGGGCAGTATCAAACCGAGAAATGCTTATAGCCCAAAACAGCTCCTTGGAATTTAAGCTACACCGACTGTATTTTATTAGCTTGTTAATGGGTGGAACTACAAATCAGCGAGAAGCCTTACAGTATGCGAAAAATTTCCAGCCATTTGCCCTAAATCATCAAAAAGGTGAGTCTGGAATCAGACTGTTTTTTCCTTTGTACTTTGGGGAGGGAGCATAGGCAAAAGTGAAGAGAGTACAAGGAGTTGAGACAGTCTCTGTGTATAGCCCAGGCTGATCTCAAACTTGTGATTCTCTTAGGTCAGCCTGTGGAATGCTAGGAGTACAGGTACCACCAGAATGGCTTGGGGTAGAGATCTTTAGTGTTTGGGGAGAGCCAGTAGCCACCCCAATAGCCATGATTTGTATGTCTCATACATAATGACTAAAACTGTTGGGATAACTGGTAGTTAAGGACTCTTTAATGTAAGGACACCAAGACCAAGGTGTGGCTTGCTCCTTAATTAAGGAGGAGGACTTGCGGACCACGCTTAAGGACCAGAATGTTTAACCATTATTTTAGAATGTGTCATATGGGATGGAAATGTTCTTAGCTTTTTCAACCTGTTCACAAGTAAATGCTGTTTCAAATGTGTGTGCACACCTTCATTTTGCTGGTGCTTTTTCTTTTAGACATTCAGGTATTGATGGGAAGCCTTGTGTACCTGAGACAAGGGATTGAAAACTCACCATATGTTCACCTACTTGATGCAAACCAGTGGGCTGACATCTGTGACATCTTTACACGGGATGCTTGTGCCCTCTTGGGGCTCTCCGTGGAGTCTCCTCTCAGTGTCAGGTGTGGTAGTGGGCCCTGGTTGCTCTAAAATGGGCATTATACTGGGCAACTTTTCCTGTTGCCTTTATGATGAAACCAGTAGATTATGTTGTCTTTCTGGAGACGAGTATACTTGAAGTGCTTGCCACAGATGACAATGACACAGTTTAGATCAGCAGTTCTCCAAATGTGACCTGGGAACCAGAGAGTCCCTAAACCCTTTTCCACTGCTGACATTTGTACAGATGATGCAGAAACAGAAGTAAGTTAAATGTCAGGGTCTGTGTTGTGGGGACATTGATGCCAGCCCCAGCAGGTATTTGCAGCAGCTCCTCATTACCATCCTGGCTGCCTAGGAAATGCTTGCTGAGCTCTACAGTACTTTGGGTAGGCAGTAGATACTTGCTTTCTGCTGATATTTGGGTCTGCATCTTCTTAGCATTCTCTGTGACACAGTAGGGCATTTGGATAAAGCATTTCATTTCTCACCACAGTATGATGGTTGTCTCAACAAAGCACCTGTGTTATGAACTGTCTTGTTGCAGAATACAGTTTTTACTTGAACTAATTTTCAACGGACACTCCAGTTTATTGTGTTTATTGTGATTTTTAAATGAATCAATCAGTATATTTTAATTTCTAACATTAAGTGATCTAATCTATAAAACCAAACCACAGTTTATTCACATTCTGAGTTTTGACAGTTATTTTTCCAAGTGAACGAAGTAAGCTTGTCACATTAAAAGAAGCAAGTGTCTGTATCTTTCTGTACAATGATAAAGGTCAAGATTTTAGACTAAAATTAAAAGTTTTGGTTCTGAGCTTGTAAAGCCTTTTCTGATGAGACTGGTGAAGACATTGTAATTTAAAAAAAATGTAAACTGGATGGAAAACTTTGGAATGTTTAATTCATATAACCTTGCATAATCATACTCGAAGAGAAGACAGGGTCAGAAGAATCTCTTCCTCTTTAAATGTTAATGCACAAACCACTGTGTCTTGAGGCACACTGGCATTTAGGCCTTGTACTTCCCTCACCTCTCTTTAATCTAATGAGATTTGTGCTTGGAATGATGCCTCTTCCCTTTCAGCCCAGAATGTGAGAGCTACCTCTCTTCTGATAGGCAAGCCAATTATTTTTTTTTAATTACTGAGGAATTAAGTGAAAATTAAATGTCCTATCAAAAACCAATCTTTTTAAAGCTTGCTCTTTTTTTTTTTTTCCCATTTCTTCCACATGGCTAGGGTTATGTGATAGCACTAGAGTTTTATGTTTTATTTGTAAAAGGGATTATATTTTAGTAATTATAGGAAATATAGTTGAAGACTGAGAGTGAGAAGATGAGGGAGAAAAATGAGTTTAGTTTTCTCTTAGAGCAACAGCTGCTCTGCATCCTGTCCACTTGCCAGGCTCTGTGCTGTAGGGTTAGCATCCCTGGGATTGGCACTGATGCTTCCTTTTTTTGCCCTCAGTTTCTCAGCAGGTTGTGTGGCGCTGCCTGCACTAATTAACATCAAAGCTGTGATTGAGCAGAGGCAGTGTACTGGAGTTTGGAACCAGAAAGACGAATTACCTGTGAGTTCAACTGACAATCCTAGAAGATGAATATTTTAAAAGTACTCACTGTGCCATTTAACCAGAAAACACTATTGTAGCTATTCAACTTCAGTGTACATATTTCAAAAATGCACACAGCATTTTTGTTTTTTGTTTTTGTTGTTGTTGTTTGTTTTTGTTTTAATACACATAACATGAGTGAAAAATAAGGTTAGGAGTAGTATAGCTCAGTGGAAGACCATTTGTCTAGCAGGCTTGACGTTTTGGGTCTAGTCTTCAGCACCACTCTAAAAAGGAAACAAGTTAGTTAACTAGTTAAAATTAAAATAGGTATGAGGGAAGTGATGGTACACACTAATTTTAGCTCTCAGAAGGGAAAGCAGGAAGATGTTTGTGAGTTTGAGACCAGCCTGGCCTACATAGTAAGTTCCAGGGCATCGAAGGTCTCTTAGTGAAACACTGTCTTAACAACAAAAAAAATTAAACAAGGAAATAGGTTTGAGGGACTTTAACCCGCAATTATCATTTCTGACACAATTATGTCACAGATGCCGGAGGGTTAAATTAATAACCCTTTGACATTAGCTTCTTTTTGACCACACCTGCACACACAAATTTGTCTGTAGTTAGCTTGTTCTTTCAGCTGTAAGCTGTCAGTTCCACCAACTATAGCAGCTTGTTGAGGATGGTTTGTGATTAAAGGCACAGGTGCCTTCCCAGTGCTTCATGTGGTCAGGACATAAGCAGCGCTGTACTGTACTGCTGCTGCTTGAGCAAATGAAGAACTCTATTTCTTAAACAGATGCCCAGCTTCTGGCAGGTTTGTGATCTTGCTGTGTGCGTTTTTGAAATCTGCACACTCAAGTAGAGTAATCTGTAGGGTCCCAAGAAAGCAGCCAGAGGCAGTGGTTGGTAATCGCTCCTCATGAAAGTTTTGTGGTACTTTTGGCTTTTGTCTCCCCCCCCCTTTTTTCTTTTTGGGGGGGTCAGGGGATACTCTTTCTGCAATCTCCTGGGCACTGGGTTTGTAGGTGTGTTCCCCCATTCTTACAGTACTGTAGTTTGGGTTCAGATCCTTGTGCGTACTGAATTCCTTCCCCTTGTCAGTTTTCCTTTAAAAAAAAAAAAACCTTATGTCTTTGGCAGGCATAGAACTTGTTTTGTCTAGATTGTATCGTTCAGACTGGCCTCAAACTGAAAATCTCCTTTCTCTGCTGGGATTAAAGGTGTGTGCCACCACATCTGGCAGTAATGGACTTTTAGAATAAGAGCTATTATATATTGGTAAGGAAGGAAGACAATGTATTTGTGGAGGCTCTGGTATGCAGCAGCTGGTCTACTAGATGATTTCAAACTTTTATATGGTTTATTTGTGGCAAAAACACAATATTATATCATTCCATGAGCTTTTAATGTGAACAAATGACAAAATATCCTATTGAGATTTAGCTTAAGCAGTATTGGTGTCAGAAGCATGTAATTCCAGATACGTAGGAGGCTGAGGCAAGAGGATTGTAAATTCAAGGTCTGTCTGTGCAGCTTATGGAGATCCTGTCTCAAAAAGCAAAACAAGGGGGCACATGCACAAGGGGTGGTGGTTGAGAGGTAGGATGGGGTACTGGACTAAAGCTTACCTAGCCACATACAAACCCCTACGTTGGACTCCAGCACTGGAGAAAAACAAAACCAAAAAATTTTGCCTACCTCCCTGCTTCAGATTTTCTCTGGACCATTTCATAAAATTACATAGGAAACTCAGATCTGATGTCACCTAGAAGGTAACTATATTTAGACTGCCCATGGAGGAGGAGTTGTGCTGAATTTATCACCTAACCAAGCACTTCTATACAGTCAGGCTGTCTGCTTCTGCTCTTGGTATATGTTCTGGTGAAATTACAAGGTATTTAGGCAGGGGATGTAGCTTAGTGGTGAGCCAGGCTGCCTGGTAGCACCAAAAAAAAGATACTTAACTTCTGAAGTATCATGTTTAATTTTTCAGACCTCAGATTTCAGTTTGAAGAGCAGTATTGTAGTTTTGCAGATCGGAGATTTAACTAACCTTTATGCATTTCTCTTTTTTGAATAGATTGAAGTGGACCTTGGTAAAAAGTGCTGGTATCACTCCATATTTGCCTGTCCCATTCTTCGTCAGCAAACAACAGATAACAATCCACCCATGAAATTGGTTTGTGGTCATATTATATCAAGAGATGCCCTGAATAAAATGTTTAATGGTAGCAAGTAAGTGTCTGACTTAAACATTAAATAGATCTGTCTTGCAGGAAGTAAGATGTAATAAGGATAAATGAATGCTTCCAAAATCTTTTATATATTTGCTTGTTTATTTATTCATTCTTTTGTTTTCCAAGACAGGGTTTCTTTGTATAGCCATGGCTGATCTGTAGACTAGGCCGGCCTCAATCTCAGACATTTGTCTGAGTACAGGGATTAGTGTATAACACTGTGCTCAGCTATAACTAGATTCAGAAATGAGTTTTCTTAACTAGTCATAGAAAGTGGATTGCATCTAATCTCTTTGGTTAGTTTAGCCTGCTCAAGGATTTTGTAATTAGACCTATAAATGTACTCTAATCCTTGCATGGCCCTCCCTCCAAGACTTTAAGAGTAGTCTTCTGTGCATATCCTTCTCCCTTCTGTGTTTCACTTCTCTCACTTAGGGCTTTATTGTGGAACTATTTTTATATTTTATATTTTTATATATCACAAAAGAGCCCTTTGTGATTGTTGTTGTTAAAGTTACAGAGGAGCACGGCATGGTGGTGCATGCTTCTAATCCCAGCATGTGAGTGGTGTGAAGGTAGGAGGACCCAGAATTCAAGATCATCCCGACTATATAGCAAGTTAGAGGGGTCATCTTGAGCTACATGAGATTGTCTCATCCTACTTTTGCTGCCCGTCCCACCAGTGTAGACTGCTCTGCAGTGTGGAAATATGATTATTTAGCCATTTTCCTCTTGGTGAATATAGTGTCAGAGTGTGTCGTCAATATGTGATAATTGCTACCAGTGTAATCATGGTTCATGCACAGACATTTGTAAGTTTATGGACAGTGAGCCCAATTTAAAACAAAACAGATCTCAAAGGTATTCTAGCTTAGGCAGTTAGGGTAGTCTTTACTGATACTGGTTCTCCCCATTGTGGGAAGACCCTTCCCTGGGAGGTCTGTTGCTTGAAAGAAAGTGTTTATACCCTTCCCAGACCACATAGAAACCCTGGCAGGACAGATCCCCCAGGACTGTGGTCACAAGGAACCAGCGTTCATTGTCACTGGAAGGCATGTGGGCTGTTGTTAATGCAGGCTGGTAGCTCAAGGCTGGTCCTTGAATAGATTATACAGCCACACATTTGAAATTCATTTAAGGATAGGTGCAATGTAAGCCTCGGTGGGCAGAGATTAGATTACTTTGGAAACTCAGGAATCAGTTTTCAAAAAATTGTCTTTATTTTACCTGCAAAACAGGTAACATAACCAATAACTAAATATCAAAGAGGCTTTCAGGTTAAGATCCGACCTAGGTGTTGTTTTCTGTGACCCTTCAAAGCCTGGCTCACAGTTATAGAGTATAGTTAATCCTCCAGGCAAAATAAACACATAAGCTTTGCTTTTGCACATGTTTGTAGGTGTGCATACAGGTGTTAAAATGTACTTTATACCTGTGCTCAGTGCTGATATTATTCTTTGCCTCATTCTTTTCTATTTTCTATTTAGATTAAAATGTCCATATTGCCCAATGGAACAGAGTCCAGGAGATGCCAAACAGATATTTTTCTGAAGAATGAGTTTGTTTGCAATTTGTAAGTGAAACTGAATTATGGGTACATTCAAGACAAGAGTGTTCCATTGACTGCAGCTATCCAAGGACTGCCTATTCATAAGCTATGCTCCAGAAGCTGCCGACTCGCTCGTGTGCACGGAGGGAGTGCTCCAGATGGGTATTACACAGGGCTTTCTTCACTCTTGGTCTTCGTTTCTGATCAAGTAAACACCAGCAGTTGTCATTCAGTGCAGGTTTTTGTACTTACTATATGGTGATTTTTTTACTTAAAAGCAGAAACAGAAGTTGACCTTCCTGACATGTGTTTAATATTCCTCCTGCTTTTACAAATTCTGACATTTTCTTGATAATTGTAAGCTTGAGAGTGTTTGTGGAAGAACTTTCTTTCTTCTTATGTATATTAATTAAATGAAAAGTCTTCATAGGAGTTTGACAAATTGAATTGTGGTTATAAAACGAATTTGCCTTTTTGTTATTGTTTTGTTTTTCTTCTCTGGCCTAAGGAAGAAAGCTGTGATAAATTCGATGTTTTGCTCTGCTCCAGCTCTTGCTTCAGAGTCGGCACACCTGCATTGAGTTCCGAGTTCTGTCTATAGCCCAGCAGGCCGCCTGTTTAAAATCCCATTGTGAATTTAGCGGGCTGATGTGAGAATGAAATAGATATTACTGGGTTTTTGTTGTTTGTTTGTTTTGCTTTTATTACCAAGAGGTGCTTTTTAATAAATGGAATTCTGAAGTTAGGGTGTTACTAATTTGATATATGGTTTCACAGTCCTAGCACATTGTCCTTTGACATCTGCCTTTAAGACTTGGCAGAGTATCACATTAGTCTATCATCACAGATACACAGTGTTATGCATGTGTATAGAAGTATGTGCACCAGCATCAAACATTGTGTGTGTGGAAGGGAAGAAGCATGTTCCAGTCTAAATGGAGTTGCCAGTCTCATCACTTCAGGTCCTTAAGGGTAGGCGCTAGCAACTTTCCATGTATGGACATTGTATTCTGCTGTTTTGTGTTTAATTAGTCTATTGTTCATGCCTCTCTTCTGCAGTGTCTCATCTCATTGACTGTGAACCTGTATATTAATCAAATGGCTACAGATAATGATCTTTTCTTTTGTGAGGTCTCTTCATTTAATGCACTGCCCAGAAAGAGCCATGTGTAAGAGTTATTCTCTGTATGAGGAACTAACTACATGGAAAAAGACTTCTGTAGACATAATTCTGACTTAAACCCATGAAAAACTTCATCTTGAGAAGAGTGCTGTGTGGAAATCACCAAATATCCTGCAACTTTATTTCATCTGATGTAGATCAACATCAACATAGGAAAACTGTCATGAGAAAATGAAAAAGCGTAAACACAGAAGCAACAAGAAATGACTCTTCTTATTTTCCACAGACGGACTCGGGTTAAGGGAATGGGGATAACAGCTTTGGTGCTAAGTTAATCAGAAATTGCCAGCATTCACAATGGTATGCTAGCCTGGATGGTCTCTCCTGAAATGCTTACTTAGGAGAGCTGGTATTTGCTTGTGAAGGGAAAGAATGATATTGCAGAAAAGCCCGAGAAATGACCACGAGGTCAGTTTCATGGTGATGGCTACTGTGTAATGTGTAGGTTACCTGGGTCAAGATTGGTCCAGCTCAGAGTGCATGCTTTGTTCATACTCAAGCCTGGCTCACAATGACTTGTGCTTCATTGTCAGGATGCTCGGTAAAGTTCCTCATGCCCCATGAAGTAGGGAAAGAACAGAGTTGCCTCTGACTGCTGGAGAAAGGCATAGTGCCAGGCAGTATCCTGTGGAGGGAGGGAGGTACTGAGGGAAGGGTGTAAACTCGCTTACTACGGATATTTTTTCCTTTGAATTAAATTCTAGAGTGTCAGAGTCTTCTTCTTCTTCTTCTTTTTTTTTTTAAACTTTGTTATTTCCTAAGCCAAATTTAGTTTTTAGGTGTCTTTTTTTTTTTTTCTCCATAACTTATTCTTCCCACCTCAAGTATCTACATAACATTTAGACTTCACATAAAGTTTATATGATACATACATGCTCTTGAGGTTGGTGGAAAATATTTTTGGAAGCAGGACCCTTCACACAGTTGGCTCAGGCCATAGTAAGGACAAAGGCACTGCCTGGTCCTGGTGCTGGGCATCTCTTTGATAGTCTCTTGTGAAGCTCATGAAACTTTAAAAAGAACGAGCTTTAACAAGTGTGTGACCTTACAGCTTCCTCTGTGAGGTATTATAGTCCCAGTGGGCAGACAGGACAAAGGCCCAGAACTGAAACTTGATCTTAAAATTTACCATGGAAATGAGGTCTTAGGTTCTTCTTTAAATGTGTATATTTTATCTGTGAGAGACTGACTATAGCAGAAGTGGATTTGAAGAAGACAGACCTTGACCAAAGATGCTGAAATACAATGTTGGGATCCTTGTACTCTGGAACCATGCCATCACTGATGTCATGCTCATGCTAGCTATCATGCAGGAGGATGCCTTCTGTCTCTTTGAGCCTTATTAGAGAAGGTAACGCTAGAGGAAGACTGTAAGTCACACAGATAACGGGCATTGGAAACAGCTGCACTATGGCTTCTTTGAGAACTGTTTCCTTTTCTGGTTGTGGACAAGGCTGCCTTAAGACTCTGCTAAGCCAATAAAACCGTTAGATTCTGGTGTAGCCGGAGCCTCTCCACAGTGGCTAAGGTTGTCGTTGATCTATTTCTCCTTTGTGTGATCATCACAGATGCCATTTCTGTTTTATTGATGATTATATGAGACTTTTAATACATAAATGAACGGGTATTGGTGCCTCTTTATTTTTAAAAATTTGAAGAAAAAGAGCCACCTCATATTCATAGAGTGTGTATTTTGTGAGTGTGTGAGCATTTGATTGAAAATAAGAAAGTTATTAAGTAAATTTTTCGTTTTACCTTTTTCACAGCAGCTAATGTGTAGGGAGACATTAAGCCCACACCAAATCATGAGGGGATGAGGATCCCCCCAATCTTCTTGTCTAGGTCGCCAACCCCACCGGCTGTGCAGCTCGGATTCCTATGTTTATGCTGTGTTGTTCCCACCTCAGTGCTGTCAGCCTGTGGGAGAGTGGCTCTCAAAAGCCAAGAGCTCTTGGTTTATCTGCACAGTACAAGCCGCTGGTAGACTACACTAGCCTCTGGTTTCCAAGCTCAGCCTCTCATACAGTGGACTGACAGTCTGCACTGTCTGTTTAGTCAGTCAACTCAGGTTATCTTCAGGGAAGGGATGGAGGCATGGTTTGTTTTGGTTCATCTCCAGGATATAAACGGTGAAGACAAACCAAATACTTTTCACCATTGAACTATCTGTACTTTGTCTTTGGTAACACTAGAATACTGTAGTCTTGGGGAACACACAGAGGAAACTTGTAGCGAGAATCACATACAAGGCTTGGTGTTTCATAAGCATGCCAGCTGACAGTCGTATGTGGTACTCTAGTGTTTACCATAAACAGGTACAGGCGTCATGAATTTTTTCATACTGAATTAAAATTGAGTAGATACCAAAAACAGAGTGGCAAATGTATTTTAATAGCAGTTGAGGCAATTAGTTTTAGGGTGGATTTTTCACTGTTGATTTTACTTTAAGATGTAGCAAGAGAAAGTTTTGTTTTTAAGGCATTTTAAAGTTGTAGCAGGCATATGCTTCATTTACTTCCAAAGAGGCAAAAGCAGCTAGACTCGCTTACAGCACATGCTTCGCTCCATGGTATGGGTGGAAACCTACACTTTTTCAGTAGCAGTCTTAAATTACTCACAGCCAGGCAGGGTTGGGTTTCTGTAGGATTTAGTGCCTGAACGTTTCTTTTGGGAAGAGGCTGGAGTGAATGTACTGGGTATGGGAGGGAAGCAGAAGGAAACAGGACTTTGAGTGAGTGTGCATGTGTGGAAATTCATCATAACCCTCGAAGCTAGCAAGCGACCGCTGATGGCCGTGCTTCGCTCATGACTGCAGTGTGCATGGATCTCTTCGCCATGTTTTCTAACCTTCGCTAAGGATTCATCAGATCATCTTGCTCAGATGGCTCAGGATTGCATTCCTTTGGCTTACCCCGTGCTCCTGGGTTCTATGGTGTTTCTATAATTATGAATAGTGTTGCACTGTAATCTATCATATAGAACTATATGTATGGAAATTTTTGATCAGTTTTTTAAGAGATGTATCCTGTTTGCAAAGGCACAATAAAATTGCATCTTCTAGATTATAGGCAATAAAGATAACAATAAACCTTATTTAACAAATCAGACTGATACTCTCTGCTTATTTGATTTGGTGGGGGAGGGAGGATGTCTAACATAGCCAGTAGTTTCAGGGACTTCATTTTAACTTAAAAACTCTGATATATTTAATTTATAAATTTCGGACTGATAAAATAGAGTTTTGGAAAACTATAAGAAATGCTTTGTTAATGTGTGTATTCCTATGTAAAACACATGGCTTCTTCTGTGTATATTTTTTAAAATTAAAGACTTGCACATTTAAAAAGTGTTTTTGTGGATCCAGTTTGTGAACTTATCAGGTGACAGAAGGAAGAGAGAGAGGAGAAAGCCACGATCTGCATCTGCTGATGTTTGCATGCACTGGGGGGAGGAAGGGAGGGATATCTTTTGTCAACATCTTAACACCAGCAATGTGAGAACAGGTGACTGGGCACCTTCTAGAGTTTGGGTTGTTTCTTGGTCATTCCTCCCTTCTGCACTTTCTGTGCTCTGTCCAGAGTAGAACAGATTTCTGGGGCTAGGGAATGAGAGGTGGGGGTAGGCACCTCAGCACTGTTGGGCAAGAACAGAGGCTGAATTGTCTAGTTTCAATGAGAAACTAATGCCATCTATACAGACAAGAGTGTATTTATATTCATTTTGTCTAGTTTTTTAAAGAGACAGTGTTACCAAGGAAAAATCTTGTCTCATGAAATAGCCTGAAAAAGCCCCTAGAGGCATCCTGGCTGTTGAGCAGTCTTCCAGTGCAGAGTCTTGGTGCCACCATGGTTTTGGATTCTCTTGGTGTCTATACTAGTTTGTTTTCTGTTGCTGTTATAAACAACATGGCTAAAAGCAGTTTGCCCTCAGGCCTGTCTTTTGGAGGCAGTTCCTCAGTTGAGGTTTCTTCACATTGACAAGAACTAACCAGTACAGTATCACTGAGGGAAAGAACCTAATCAGCCATTGGTTGACTTAAAGATTGCTAACTGGGGATGGTGGTATATGTCTAGGCACTGCGTTAGCAGCTTTTGCCACATTATGATAACAGCTGAAGGACATGTCTGTCAGAAACACACTTTACTTAGACCTGCAGGTGTTGATGGTTACTGATGTTGATGAAGTGCTTCCTTCATTTTCTATCCATTTCCTTTTCTGTACCAACCTTTGAGTTGGGTCAGATTCTACTTGCCTGCATGTATAGACATTGTTGATCATTTAAGAAATGCCCAGTGCTGTTCTAATATAGGGTTAACTCACTCTCAACTTAGGTGGTTTCTCCCCTGCCAGCTCCCATTGAAGGCTAATAATACCTACCAACCACCATGACTAAACACAGGCCATGACAGGAGGGGGGAAAGTGACAGGGCCTGGAGAGATGGCTTGGTGATTAAGAGCACTTGCTAGTCTTAAAGAAGAACAACCGTTACTCTAGTTCCAGAGGATCTCATGCCTTCTGACCTGTAGGCACCAGGCATGCATGTGGTGCACATATATACATGTAGGCAGAGCACTCAGATAACTTTTTAAAAATTTATTACTATACATAAGTACACTGTAACTGACTTCAGATGTACCAGAAGAGGGCGTCAGACGGGTGGTTGTGAGCCACTATGCGGTTGCTGGAATTTGAACTCAGGACCTTCGGAAGAGCAATCCGTGCTCTTACCCACTGAGCCATCTCGCCAGCCCGAGATAGGAACTCAAACGTTATTTTAAAAAAAGTTCTAAAAGATCTCCATGCTGAAAAGCCATGAATGGCCATCCTTTTGGTTAGTCCATCTCAGCCTTTAGCTGTGACCACCATACATCCCAGGAGTGGGGAAGCTAAGTAATGTACAAAGCTGCCTCTTCATTCTGTGGCCACTGAATAAATCCTTTATGCCCAACACTCATCTCTCTGACTTTGGCTTCCTATGGCCTATGCTTTTGGTGCCTGAGTATGATAGCAGTGTCTGAGAAGCTGGGTCCCTCCCAGGCACACATGGAACTAATCATCCAGGTGGTGTAGTAAGACTGGGCATCTCATTCCTCCTTAGGCCAAGGTTTTCTGGTATGGAGGGGTGCCCTTAGTTACCTGGGGTTCAGATTCCTAGAGATAACTGCTAAAGGAGAATAAAAGGTTTTATATACACACACATACACACTTTCTGCACAAGGGAACAAACCTTTTTCTCTCTAGCTTTTAAACTGCGTTGAAGAGCGCTTACATCCTAGAAGGGTTACTGCTTACCTTGGGAAATGATTAAGGTGGGGAGACCATTAGGGACCGGAGAGAGTAGTTGAGAGCACTTGATGCTCTTCCAGAGGACCTGAGTTCAGTTTACAGCACCCACGTTAGTGGTTACTATCACAGAGGGGCAAAAAAAGATTTGTGATGGTTTGTATCTGCTCCGCCCAGGGATTGGCTTTATTAGATGGTGTGGCCCTGTTGGAGTAGGTGTGGCCTTGTGGGAGTAGGTGTGTCCATGTGGGTGTGGGCTTTAAAACCCTCATCCTAACTGCCTGGAAGCCAGTCTTTCACTAGCAGCCTTCAGATGAAGACATAGAACTCTCAGCTCTACCTGCATCATGCCTGCCCTGATGCTGCCACGCTTTTGCCTCTGAAGCTAGCCCTAATTAAATGTTTTCCTTTATAAGAGTTCCCTTGGTCATGGTGTCTCTTCACAGCAGTAAAACCTTAACTAAGACATTCTCCCTGGAGTAGTTTATACCAAGAGTGGGCCCAAATTTGAATTCTCCACTTCTTTTTTTCTTTGGTCTGTCTTTTACAAAAGGCTTTGCTTTATCTTTATTGAACAGCATGGGAGACATGATATGGGAAAGGAATGAAAAATCTCTTAATTTTTTACTAGAGTTTACAAGGAAAGAAGTTACTTTATGAGCCCTCTTGATCCAGACTATAACTCAGAGTCACAAACATTAATTCTAATAACAGGTTACAGTGAGTGATTTCCAACATGTATGGTGGATTTAATTTTAAGATTGCTTTCAATCTTACTGACTGGTTTCTGCAAATCATTACAACACATACATTCATTCTGGGTCAGGGGCATAGGAAAATACAGTTTTAAAATTAAACTGCATTTAGCATAGATTGTAAACTGATTTCATGGGTGTCGAATGCGTAGCAAGGTTGGCTATGTTGTTTCCTTAAAGGCTAGTTAAACTGAAGCAAGGTTGGTCTCTGGCATATCACTAAAGGATGCAAAGTCTGGTATAAATTCTGTTTCTGAAGGCAAGAGATATTAAAAAAAAAAAAAGCCATTCCCATCTTCAACAACCACCTGTAACTCCAGCTTCAGGGGTTACACCCACAGGCACTCATAAATGAAAATAATTCTGGGGAGAAAAGTTCAGTACATGTTCACTTCTTCAATATCTATTGTCCTGGGAGCGTGGTTGTAGGCCAATAAAGAAGTCTATAAATGTGTATTCCTTCTTTTGAGATAGAGAATAGTACTCCATTTTACAAGTGGGGGCACTTGCTACCAGAAATAAAGTCACTTGCAAGAGAATACACAGTCAAATAATTGAGCCAGGTTTCACAGCCTCTTTAGCCCCTGCTGCTGTTGCCTGGATTCTCTTCTGTGGAGATGATAGGTAAGTGCTAGCTCAGGTTCTCAAACTACTGGGAGGATTTGAACTCCTGCCAAGGGGCAGCTGGTAGAAAAGGCTAGAGAAAAAAAAGGTTTCTCTGATGTTTCCTTATGCAGAAAGTATGTGTGTGTATGTAGGTATATAAATATATGTGTGTGTACATATATATATGTATGTATGTATATATATATAACTTTTACTCTCCTGTAATAATTGTTCTCTCTGAGGCTTAGTGCCTCCATCTGCTAACCTAGGCCTATCTAGTCTGTCAAATCTTTCTCTGATTGCCACTTTGTCTGCCACTCAATTAGACATCACTTTCAAACATGGGTGCTCCGTTCTACAAACTAACTTTACTTAAACTTCATTGTTTGGGATTAAAGGTGTGCCTGTATTCCAGTCAAAGGAATTAAGGATGTGTGATAAAGGCTAAGTCATACCACAAGTAGAAAACAGGTGTTGTCAGTAAATAACACAATCTCAGGGTTCACAGTGTGACCAAATATCCTGCAACATTATATATGCATATATATTTAAATCTAGAGTCTGTACATTATAATTAATATAATTAATTATAATTAATCACATTATAATTATAATTAATTTTTGAGCATATGTACATAGTACAGCTGTGGGGAGGGAAGAGGTTTGTGTGTGTATGTGTGTGGGGAGGGGTCAGAGGACACCCTTGGGTGTCATTCCTCTTTGGTGCTGCTTTTATTTGTATGGATTTGGTTTAGTTTGGTTTGCTTTGGTTTATAGTGTCCCATCGAGCATTGAGACTTAAAGGTCACTTTTAGACCAGGTTGTCTGGCCAGGGAGTCTTAAGGATCCTTGTCTTTTGTCTCCCTATCACTGGGATTTCAAGGATGCTAGTGATCAAGCAAAAGTCCTCTTGTTGAGCTAGCTATCTTTCTAGCCTCCAAGATATATGATTTATATACTTGTTAGCAGTTCCATATTGAGGCTGGATTCTAGCCAGCTAAGATTACAGCCTGAAACTTCATGACCCTTGGGTTCACAAAGGGTATTACAGCCATTGTCCCAGGGGGCTTGTAGAAACGACTTTCAGATAGGCAGTTGGGCCTGAGGTTAGCAGTACGGTAGGCACTGTGGGATACTCCTTGGGCATGTGTGGAACAAGCAGATTGGATGGCCCTGGTCATCTGTGAGCCTGAGCCTAAATTTAAAGCCTGCCCGTAGCATACAGTAGGCTGCATGGCCATCAATTTGACTTCCTGTTGTCCTCCTAGTCAGAGGGCTAGCTCTGATGAATGGTCCTTATTTTTAATTCCTAAGTGCTTTTTACCATTTTACTTGTACATTGTTTAAGTCTCTTGTGACAGAATACCCAAGAGAAAAATTTAAGGGAGAAAGGTTTGCTTTGATTATATTTTTATGTATATGGGTGTTTTCTCACATTTATATATACCTGTGCTACATGTGTATGTTCAGTGCCTGAGGAGGCATCAGATCCCCTGAAACTGGAGTTATGGTTTTAAACCACTATGTGGGTACTAGAATCAATCCCAGGTCCTCTGGAAGAACAGCCAGTGCTCTTAACCACCGAGCATATCCCCAGCCCAGGGAGAACAGTCCATGGGCTTTAATGTATGTTTGCTTGACTGCCTCTGGCCTCCTGAAACATGGCTGTTCACTGTATGGTAGAGAGGATGTAAAATAGAGCATCTTACATCATGGACAGGAAGTAGAGAGCATCCACAAAGTAAGATGCAGACCTCAAAGATATGTTCCCAATGACCACTTCCCATCACAAGGGCAGGATGTTCCACCACCTCAATAGTCTACTCAGATTTTGAATCCATCAATAGATGAGGTGAGAGCCCTCATGATCTGAGCATCTCTGGTAAAGCCCTCATAGACACTTAGAGGATAGTTTACTGGCCGGACTACTCCTGATCCAAACCAGCACAAGTGAGCCTGCTGATTCACACTTGATGGTGTAGCTCTGGGGGAACATGTGAGCTCAAAGTCAGACCTTGCTAGTAAGTAAGGTGTTAATTCCTGCCGCTCCCCACCCAAAAGTGGAAAGCCCTTTCTGTGAGTGCATTACCAAAAACCAAACAAGTACAGAAACAGAAAACAAATTTCCTGTTAGAGGCTTCCAAGTTTAGCCCCTCTCTGCTGTTCAACTTCTGTCTTAGGGTTTCTGTTGCTGTGAAGAGACACCATGAACACAGCAACTCTTATACAGGAAAGTATTTCATTGGGGCTGGGTTGCAGCTCAGAGGTTTCATCCGTTATCATTGTGGTGAGAAGCATGTTGGTGTGTAGGCAGATTTGGGGCTGGAGAAGTAGCTGAGAGTTCTACATCTGGATCTGCAGGCAGCAGGAAGAGAATGAGACCTACTAGGCCTGGCTCAGGCTTCTGAGAACTCAGAGCCTACCCGCAGTGACACTATTCCTCCACCAGCACCACACCTACTTCAACCAGGCCATACCTCCTAAGAGTACCACTTCTTGTAAACCTATGGGTGCCATTTTCATCCAGACTACCACAGCATCCAAGCTGAAAGTTGAAGAGAAAATGTATAGGGGGAGAAAAAAAAATGTGTGTATGCATATGGATATACACACATATGCATGTATGTATATATGCATATACACACATATATATGAACTTCATTTACTACAAAAGGAGAAAAAGACATTCCTTAAAAATCCTTTGAGCTTTCAAAATGCTGCAGAGAGCCTCTGGGACACTCACATGTGAATCTGGAGGAGCCCCTCCAACACTCTCCTAAGCCCTTCTCTTTTTGCTAACTCATATACACTTGAGTTTCTCTTAAGAAACTCAAACCGTGCTTCATACTAGCCTGTCTTGAAGGTTTTTTTTCAGCAGTGAAGTGAAGAATGCCAACTTCAGGACTAGTAAGATGGTTCAGTGAGTAAAGGCACTTGCTGCCACACCTGACAACCGGAGTTCAAGCCATGTGAGCCATGGGGTGCAAGGAAAGGCCAGAAACTCCACAAACCCTCCTTTCAAGTCTACAGCGATACAGTGTACACTCCGCCACACACACACACACACACACACACATTAATGAATAAATGTACCAAAACAGGCTTTTTTTTGTTTGTTTTGCAGACAGGGCCTCTATGTAGCCCTGACTGTCCTAAAATTCACTCTATAGACCAGGCTGGCCTTGAACTCTGCCTCTTGAGTGCTGAGACTGAAGTCATGATACCAAGACCAGTAGTGGAAGACCAGTTTGGTGGTGGTGGTGGTTGCTGGTGAATGTCTGTTTTGACCCAGTCCTGAGTATGTGGTGTGTTCTTACTCTGTAATGAACCCCTGGCACTTGTGTGCCTCCTACTCTGGTATGCATATTTTATCTCAACAAGAATGTGAAGATTTTGTGATTGCTGGTGGGAGAATTGATCAACAGGAGAGTTGATCAATCCATTTTGACCAATGTGATAATGGTCCAGGGTGAAGGAGAAAGACCTGATCATTTTCCTTTCAGGTACATACCCTAAAGAAAGACATGTCAGGAGCCCGCAGTGTAGCAGTTGGTAGAATGGTTTATACCCGCAGTGTTGTGGATTTGATTTAATGCTTGTATTATGTTATTTGGGTTCCCAAAATTGCATGAGAATCACATGTGTAAGACACTGAGGGTCTCTGTGCCTAGTTGGTTTTGATTGTTAAATAAAGTTGCCAGTGGCCAATAGCTGGGCAGAGAGAGAGAGATAGAGGTGGGACTTTAGGATTCAAGGGCAAGAGGACCAGGGAGAAAAGAAGAAGAAGGATGCCATGTCAGGAAGGGAATAAGATCTAGGCTTGAAGGCCGCAGAATAGAGAACATGCCATCATGTAAGAGCTGAGAAGTGCCTCCCCACATTGGGTCTAGGATAGCAAAGATGGAATACAGATTTTAGTAAGTAATAACTCCGGAGTAACAGAGGGGAGGTGCTAGCAATGTGAAGTTTGGGAGTGGCCCAGCCATTGGAGCTGATTAAGGCATGTTAAATATAAGGCTGTGTGTGTGTGTGTGTGTGTGTGTGTGTGTGTACTTGCGCGAATACACACACACACACACACACACACACACACACACACACACCTTTCATTCGGAAATCCAGAACACTAGAGCAGGTAGTGAGGAACTCAAGCTGCCACCTCCAGGAATATTTGAGAGGCTAATCACCTACAGCAACATGCAACAGCACATAAACAGGGCATAGCGGCACACGCCTGAAGCCCAGCACTCAGAGGTGGCGACAGAGAGCTCAGACATTCAAGGTCATCTTTGGCCACACAGGGAACTCAAGTCTAGCCTGTACATGAGACCCTTCCTGGAACAACAACAAAAACAAATGAACAACAACAACAACAACAACAACAACAAAAACCCTGGAGATTTGTGCAATGTTTAGTAGTGTAAAAGTAGGGGGAAGTTTGAAACAATTTAATACTAAATGGGTACAACCAAACTATGAAATGCTATTTAACCATTAAATGATATTATAAATGTTTATTTGCTAAATCTGCTTACAAAAACATATATGTGCATAGGAAATAATCAGGTATAAAATAACAGTAACAATAGATCGAGGATCGTGGGTGACTCTTAGTTCCTTCAGGTTCTTTCTTATTGCATAGTATTTGTTGCTTCTATGGGACTGTGAGAGGAAATTCGCTCTGGAGCAGCAGTTTTGACAGTCAGCATCTTCCCTCCCCTCTATGCTGCCTCATCACATCTGCCTTCCAGGGGGATGCTAAGGAATGTTCTCCAAGGATTCTATGTTTATAAAGTATAAAACATGCTGGTGATCCCAGGAGCGCATCCGAGTCTAATGTTTAGAAATGGGAGAGGGCCTGCCTACAGCTTCTCTGATGCTTGAATCGTATCTGTCAAACCTCATCCTCTGCTGTACAAGAGTCGAGAGGATCATTGTTCTACAGGAATTTCACAGTGGTGGTTTGAATAGCTTTAATTGGGTTCTACTACAGTAGTCAGTGACAGAGCGGGCTGTTCTCCAGCTTTACCGTACCCCTCCACTAGACTGCCAGCAGTTTTCCAGTTCCTTACAAGGAGCTCTGAGGTCCAGGTGTACTGCTAGAGGCAGTTCTCCTGTCTTTGATTTGCTACATCTGATGCTCACAGCCAGAGCTGAGCAGATCACAGGTTCATACCACTTGCTCCCTTGTGGTTTGAGGCACAAGCATGCCACTAAAGACACAGACCTAAACAGAGAGCTCAGGGGATGGGGGTGAGATCCCTGCACCAGCCAGTGAGGGTGCTTCCAGCTTGGGTTCTCTCTGGGTCTGTAGATCCTGCTGTTCCCATCTCTGATCTTCAGCTTCTTCTATGTGATGGGCAGACAAGAGATTTCTATCAAGGGGGTGCTGAGGCCACCAGCTACACAGACCCTGAAACTGGAACTAGCTCTGCTCTTACGGTCTGCTCTTTATGCCATTGGACGCATACAACTATGTTTTGTGTCAAAGAGAATTCATAAAGAAAAAGGAACTGCCCCCATCCCACCCCCACTAAAACAATACAGAGGATGCTATATAAGACAATAGGAGACTCTGAAAAAGGAGGGCCTGGTCTCTTGCAAGAAGAGATCTCTGAAGTCGAGTAGTAGTTGTGGTTTCCTGGCGGTGCCATTTTACACGAATTTCTCTGAAGGTCTGGGCTTGCCTCCCTCTCTGACTAGGGGCCTGAAAGAGACACAGGAGACCAACCATCACTGTGGCAAGAACCTCTATAAAGTAGTTACCAACACACACACACACACACACACACACACTCAGTTTTTGATGGCTCTGAGAACTTGTCCCTGGGCATTAATGAATGAATTACCTCAGCCACCCTTTCCTTTAGTCCTCAAGGCACCCCAAGAGGGGTCTGCACTGCTTAGGAGAGGTTAAAGACCCTGCCTCAGGTCACACAACTCTCAGGCAGCTAAAGCAGTACCTGAGCCCAGTTAGGCTTCCTGGAACCTTCTAGAGTCCTAGGAAGGTGAGATTAGAAGTTGATTGTTTTAAGTCAGCAGGTGGCCTGATTCTTATCCTCGTAGTCCAAAATTGAGAATCCAGAAGGGTGTGAGGTGCACCCTCAGCCAAGCACAGTGCTGAGCTTGATGTCACACTAAAAGTGGGTGCTATTTCCAGGGCTTGGTAAGAGACCTGAGTGGCTTCTGTAGAAACTCTTGGCCTTTCCGCTGAGACTCAGACCTGTGACTGCCTAGGGAGCTCATTTGCATAACTCTGGGGTTTAGGGCAAGAACTCTGGCTGTTTTATTTTACATTTCAAAACGAGAGTATTCAGAAAAAGTAAACATGAGTGATTGTCTTGCAGAAGCAACCAAGTTCACCCCAGATCCTGAAAATATTGAACACTCTTCCTAGGCTTTTGTCTTTCTGCTCTCAGCAAATCCCCGGCAACTCAGTCGTCCCGCTGCTCTCCCACTGAGCCCTTCTGTGGTCCTTCCTTTTCTCAGGAATGAATTCTAATCCCTCACCAGCTTTCTTCTCCTTGTTCGGGGTCTGGCTGACTGCAGGTCCCCTGCCACCAGGACTTCACTGGCATGACCTCTCTCTGGGAAAGATTCCCAAACCACCAGCCATGCCACCGGGACCACAGCTGCCAAGGGGGGCAGATCTACAATTCAGAGACTTTACTCACCTGGGACATTTGCAAACACGCCTTCGGTTCCCTAGACAAGGAAGAAGGGAGAATGAATACCCTCTTGCAGTCTCCAGATACCATTAGCTTCATCTACTCCAGACCTCTGAGGCTCAGAGCTCTTAGACTTGGAGTGAACACTACTCTTTCTTCAAGTTAAAAATAAAACATTTTAGCTAAGCTGTGGTCACCCACGTCTTTTTTTTTTTTTTT
>JADRCD010193658.1:0-10268 GCA_019843815.1 Montemys delectorum
ACCAGCCCCGATGAGCTGTAAAGTGGCCCTCATGAGTCTCTGCCCCACCGCCACCTCTATTGATACCTGGCTCCTAACATCTGAGCAGGTTCGGTTTGCCTCCCCGTCCTATTCTGCTTAAGTGACACACAACTTAAGTGACAGTGTGCTTCCTCTTGAAAAATTGCCAGTTCTTAAAAACTCAATCATATACACAGAGACATGTGGTCGTAATGTCTAGAGAGGGAAGAGGGTGACAGGCTGCCCTGGGGAGGCCGAAGGGGAAGAGGGAGAAAGAGGCACTATCAGCTAAGTCCACGTGACCTTATCCGCGCAGATGCCTGGTGTAAATGTGGAGTGGAGAGACTAGTGTGGGTCCCCGAGAAGCGAAGGATATACCGGCAATCCCAGGAGACTGGGAAGGCCATACACTCATTGCTGGGGTTCTGCACAATATCTTATGGAAAGGATGCTCATGGAAGCTCCTCATACCACAGAAAACTTGAAGACTGCTCTAACCGTCAGGGGTTTAATTAAGTGAATACAGCACATGCTGTATGAAAAGTGTAGGAAGCATTTAAAAAAAAAAAAAGCCTAAATGTGGCCTGTGCCCTTACAGTATGTTTATGTACATGCCAAGATCTCAGCATTTTCTATGTGCTTCAGGCTGTCCACGTGCTTCAGGCTTCTTCTCAACAGACCTGACTCAATGAAGATGGTTACCACCTCGTCTTCAGATGAGGGACTGAGCCTGAGAGAGCCCCGTGCTCTGTGATTTAATTCCATCTGACCGCAAAATTTGGTCAGTTTCCTGCCTCCTGTGTATGAACCCCTGAGAGAGAGAGAATCCACATACACGTGGGTGCGTTGCCACACACACATCTCCGTGTCCCTCTGTGCACAGATCTATACATATGAGTCCATATGTATACGTGGACAGTTTACGCACATGCGCATGAGCCTATGCACATGCCTATATGTCCCTGTGCATATTTATGCGTGTGTGTGTTCATCTTTGTGTGTGGGCCCCGTAAGAATATGTGCACACATGCAAGACACTAAGTATATGTGTACCTCTAGGCCAGTGTCCTGGTACGCATATGTGTGTGTGTGTGTGTGTGTGTGTGTGTGTGCGCGCGCGCGCGCGCGCGCGTGAGTGTATTCCTATACCTATATGCATGCATGGGCAGAGATCCACGCGCACGTATAGGAGTTTTTGTGCATGCATGTGCACGTACACACCCACATATGGGAGAGTGGGTTTTGTTGTTGTTTTCAGAAAATTTTCCAAAACCTTAGGGGCTTTGCATGTCAAGGTTACACAACTATTGTCTTCCCCTTCATCTTCATTTATTATTATATTATACTCGTTATAATTCTCTCTGTTGTTCTCTTTCTATTTCTTTCTCACTTTTCCTTACTGTCTCTTAAGTAAACCTATCACTTCCCTAACTGGAAAAAAAAAAGCCAGTCTTTAAGTGGAAATTAACAATAGACTGGTTAGGGACTCTTGTAAAGTTTATACTAACCCTCCTTGGGTGCGTACCCCCTCCTCCTAAACTGCTCTCCTCCTCAACTCCCATCCTTTAATATATATCAAAATTTTTCCTTAGTAACCTTCAAATTCACTTGGGATAAAAACAGTGCAGTTGTTAACTCAAACCACACATGCAGATGGAGCGTGGGCGAGCAGGGTGAGGACAAATGTCCCCACACCACCTGGTCCACCAACAGGCTTCACACCCCTTTCCCAGAACTGACTCAATGTGTCTCCGGAGAGCTTAGTTGAAATCACAACCAAGGAGCCTAGAGTCCTCCAAAGAGGCCTGCGGTATTATTGTCCATCCACTTGTGAAGATGGAGGACGTAAGTGGGCACGTGCTGAGGGTTAGATGAACCACCCGGACTCCCCGTCCTTGGTGTCTAGTGAGTTGAGAGAGGATAGCAAACGGATGTTCATCCCAAAAATGTGCATGGGAGACTTGCTGTGCTGACCAACGCAAATGTCAGGGGCTGGCCACAGGCTGCTATACACAGTGCTTCTCGGAGCTCTGCCCACCACTCTGACAGGCCATCTGCTGCCCACCTCAGTGAACACCTACTTGACCTCATCCTCCAAAGTGATGGTGCTGCCAGGCACCCAGCCCTTGTGGCTGAAAGACGCCTCTGCGCTTGCATCATGCTGTCCACATGTGAGCTCTGTTGCCGTGACCTGGTACCTCTGTGCACAGCACTCAGTGCTGGGTGCTACTTTTCTATGTGTGTCTGTCTCACTGTGTGAGTGAGTTGACTGTCAACCGGATTGTCTCTGGGGTCAGCCGAGAGACACATCTCTGGGTGGATCTGTATGGGTACCTCCATGGAGGGCAACATGGGAGAGACCCATCCCCCAGAGCGCGAAGCACCTTCTGAAGGCAACCCGGATATAAGAGATGCCGGGGAAAGCCATGCCGCTTGCCTGCCTGCCTTCCCTTCTTGCTCGTGACTGCATCTGTGCTCTTGCTTCTGGCTTTGTGCTACGAGAACCCAGATTCTCAGCCTTCCCATGTGGACTGAAGACTAGGGATTGTCCTCCAGGCTTTCAGCACCAGGGTGGGATGTCAAGGCACTCAGTCTGATAGACAGAGCAACTACCAGGTTCTCAGCCTCTCCAGTTTGCAGACAGTCTCTACTACATAAGACAACCTAATAAATCCACACATATATATATGTGTGTGTGTGTGTGTGTTTATATATATATATATATATACGCATATAGATACATACATATGTATATATATGCAATATGTATATGTGTGTATATATTTATGAACATGTATATATGTGTATATACATGTGTATATAAGTATATATGTATATATGCATATAAATATATATAGGGAAAGGGATTTATTATATACATATATTTGTGTATATGCGTGTATATATAAATATATGTGTATATATTCATACTGCTGGATCTATTCTCTGCAGAACTTAAGAGTTGCTGATGTGTCCTGGGTTGAGGGAAAGGGGCAAGTTGATTGACAGTGACAAAGAACGAGCTGTGGTGGCCCCTGGGCAGCTCCACAGGGCTCCCATCTCCAGGTATACTTCTAAGCTAGCCTGAAAAGGTAAGTCCTCTCTGTCCTCTACAGAGGTGCCTCAGCCTGACTCAAGCAGGCTCTGCCCAACATGGGATTCCCAATGCTACTACAGAACCTACAAGGGTCTGAGGGGACACAGGACCATAGGGTCTGAGGGGACACAGGACCATGACCAGGCTGCTATCCCCAGTGATCAGGAAAATCCCTGTTCAACGTGCTCACAGGCAAATGCATATCTGGAACCCGTGCCTAAGTAGTTATATTACATAATAACTTCTGGAAATAACTGAATTTGTATGTCTGCCCAGACATGATGATTTCAGTACCCGATACAAGGGATTAAAAGCTTAGCAGGATTTTAATCCAGTCTCTCTAATCCAGAGGGCAGGAACCAAGACCTGTTTCTGGTTATGTCACTCACAAAGCTCACACATGACAGATGCCTAAAAATGTTGATTTCATCTCATCTACCCAGATACTGACATACCCTGAGTGACTCATTCCTTTTCTGTAGGTGATAACACTTTAGACTTTGGTTGGCTTCCCAGTTGTATTTTTGTGAGCTCAAATGTTATTTTTTTTCCGGTAAAGTGTCTCTGGAAATCAGCTAGTGAAATGATGCTAACGTCTCCAATCCCTAGTCTTCAGTCCACATGGTCAGCCTGTTTCTCCTGGGCTGCCTCCCCAGGTGTGACTGTGTTAGGGTCCTGCAGCCTGTGAAGCAGGTGAGTGTCCTAGAGTGGAGTGGGGACTGCATGCAACTTGGGCTGAAACACAGTGGAGAGGGACACCATTTATTTCCACTTGCTAAGCACACAGCATCAATCCGAGGCTTAAAGTCTGGGTTTCCAAAGACTGATTTTAACCTTGCACTCAGACCCCTTTCTTTAAAGAACCCTTGCCCAGAAACATAAATGGACGGAGGTGATAAACAGACGCTCCTGGGTTGAGGGAAAGGGGCTGGAGTTCAGGCTTCGGCTCCTCCCAGGGGAGCTCTCGGGGCTATGAGGAAACTTTGAGGGAGGATGCGGCCCACAGGCCTGAGCAGCTCAGCTGTGGGCGTCACCAAAGCAGACAGGAAGGAGCACTGCACTGCGCCTAAAACAGCTTTCCAGTGTTTGCTGCACAAGATGAACTCTCCGGATAGTGGCCCCTATTCTCTTGAGCTGTCCCTGGGTTTGTCATGCTGCCATTGACCTACATTAAATTACCACTGAAGACAGAGAGGGATAGGCTACAGTGTTGCTGTGGCTACTTCTGTATCTATGGTGGCTCTCACAGGGCAGATCCTCAAAGTTCCCCATCAGCACCGCAGCCCAATCCCGTCATGCTGGTATTTGGTAAAAGACCACCTAAGAAAGAGGCAGGGACACTAATACCCTGTACCCCAGGTCACTGTGTCCACACACACTGGGTTCCAGCAGGAGGAAGCTTGGGAGTCCACACTCAGTTGCACAGAGGATCCTGGATCCCTAACTACCTACCCAAGGGCACAGGGAACAGCCCAGAACCAGCTCAGAATTTAGACATATGTGAGCATTCAAGTCAAGGGCAGGCCAAAATAGGCCTGTAGTGTTTGGTTTAGTTTTGCTTAAATATATATATATATCTATATCTGACAAGTTAAAACTAGGCAGAACTACGCCTGAGGCTACCCAGCTGCAAGCAGCCTGGCGAATTCCTGGTGCCATGGTGCTCAGTGTTCGTGTCATTAGCGATGGTTTCTCTGCTGTGAAGGAGGGCACTCACTTGTTTGTGTCTGCTTTTCCTCCTGGTGAGGCTTGTGTTTGTATCTGTGCCCGTGGAACCCTTCTGGATTCTGGAACCAGAGAGCTGGCCCACAGAGGCCCTTGTTTGAATGGGACTCTGCCTCCTTCGCTTGGTGGGGAAGCTGTTGGAGGAAGATCCCAATCAGAGCTGCAGATCGGCCAGGTGTGCTGCAAGCCCGGCCAGGTTCTGGGAACTGCTGCCAGGCCTTGGCTGAGACGTGCTGCCCTCACTATCCTCCAAGGACATTTGATCAGCAACCGTGGCCAACATCGAGCGTCCGCAGAAACCCCAGCCAAACGTGGGAACTCTCGAGTCTCACAGCTGGGACTCTGCTTTGTCTCACATTCCCCCAGGTCTGCGCCTAGTGCTTTTCAGGTTCACGTGGGCAGGCAGAGAGCACCGCACCGGCTTGACTGTGGTTCTGTGCAGAGCCCAGAGTGGATTATGGGCTCATTTACAGAAGAAAGGGTGACATTTTCAGTTTCAGTGACCTGAGGCTACTTGTTCCACTTGGTTTCTACCAAGGAGAAGGAGTGGCTATGAAGAGCTTGTGAAGTGGGCCACGTACCTGGCAAGCTCAGCTCGCCAGGCACACCTGGCCCGGCAGGTGCCCTGCAAACGCCCGGGCCACTGTGACCAATGCTTGCAGGTGCAGGCAGCTTGTGGATGGTTCCTAGGCGACCTAGACCTGAAGCTAAAGGGCGGGGTCAGCCTGGGTCCAAGCGCTTCTCACCTACCTTGCAGGCTGGCCTCAGAGAGTTCCTTCTCACACGTGCTGGTGCTTAGGTCTCAGGATAGGCCTTAATCAATGATCTGTTTAATTTTCTAGCGGTGAAGCAAAGGGTTTGCCTCAGAGGTTCTGCCAGGAGCCTGAGTGTTACACCCTGCACTTGATGGCCAGGGGACACCCAGGCCTGTGCTGAGAATGAGTACAAAGGCAAAATCTTGTTGGACAGAGCAGAACACAGGCAGCCTCTGTCTTTCCTCTCGCACATGAAGACCCGGGATGGAATAATCTCCAGTCTCGTGGTGCCTTGGGGGCAACACTGGCCACATCTCCAAGGAAGCAGCCACCCTTACAGACTGTCTCAGGAAGAGCCATCCTGTGATCTAGGTCCAGTTGCTCTATCTGCCACTGAGATTCCCGCCCTCCCCAACACACACACACACACACACACACACACACACACACACACACACACACCTGGTTCCGTGCTTCCTGGGCTCCTATGTAAACCCCTTCACGCAATAGACAACATCATTCAGAAGACCAGTTGTTGAGGACCTCTCCAAGGGGAGTTAAGGAAACCGCTTTTTCTCTTATGTGTGCTCCAGATTCAGAAATATATAAACTCATTCCTCTAATTGTCAGAGCCTGCACTGGCTGTGGCTACCTGGCCCTCAGGTTAGATCTGAAGCCAGCTCGCCCTCCACACATCAAGCCCAAGACACTGTTGTGAGTTCTTGATGGTGGCCCCAGTTATTTGAGTCGTTGGGCTGTTTTTCACATAACTCTGGTTTGATTAAAACCCAAATACATTTGGCCAACCATGTTTTCCTTTCATTCTTCAGCAGTTATTTATTTTAAGGGAAATATAAGCCATGTATTACCGATTCGCCTTGTTGCGGCCTCCAAGCCAGCCGTTGGTGGTTGGGGGCCCCTGCCAGTGCCCTAGACTGTCCCTGAAAGTCCTGTTCAGGGGAGCCAGCCACCCACCACACAGCAAGCCTCCTCATGCGCAGAACCCACAGCAAATGGCCTGCAGTCCTCTGATACGTGCTGGGTGTGGATGCGTGTCAGTTCTGAACAGGACTGAGTTTTTGTTGTTGTAACCTATAACCCATGATTTGTGAGTGGTTTTAGACCAGGGAAAACATGTTTTCTCTGCTCTGACTGACGGAGAGCTCAAATCTGAGGGAATGTCCTGACATTCGCAGACCTGGTCATCTACAGAAAACTTTCCAGACCCCCCATTCACTTTCTGTCCTGAGCTACAAGCCGATCTCTACGGACGAGAGGAAGAATGGGGGGTGAACACATCATTAAAAATGTCTAAGCCCCCTTATGCACCGCTGGGGGATGGTGCAGGCACTGTGAAAATCAGTGGATGGGGGTCTTTAAAAAAATTAAAAATAAAAATAGAACTTCCCAGGTTAGCCTGTTATATCCCTCCTTGGTATAGACCCAACGCCGGCGTGTCTCAGAAATACTTGTAAATATTCATGTGTTCACCGCAGCACTGTTCATGCTGGCCAAGTTATCATGGTCAGTCTAGGTGCCCATGGCAGATGTGGGAGAGATGTACCACAGATGGACAATGGGATTTTATTGAGCTGTAAAAATGAAGAAAGTATTTGTGGTGAAATGGGTGCTACTGGCTGTCACTGTATCAAAGAAAATGAGTAAGATTCAGAAAGGTACATATCATATATTTTTTTTTCTCGTCTGTGAGTACTAGAATTTATACAGACACATAGAATCACATCTATATGTAGAACATGAGAATAGAAGTAATGCTAGGGTGATGAAGGGGGATAGCAGGAGAAGAAGTGGGGGAGAGAGATGCTTGACATACCTGAAATATTATTGAGAAGGTCTTTGTAAAACACAGTGGCATGTATTCACGTATAGTGAATTTTAAGTGATCGTTTAAGATTTTTCAAGCCAGGCACAGTGGCACATGAAATTTATTTCCAGCACTCAGGAGGCAGAGGCACTCAGATCTCTGAGACTGAGGGTAGCCTGGTCTACAGAGTGAGTTCTAGGACAGCCAGGGTTATACAGAGAAACTGTCATGAGAATAATCAAGCTCACAGAAATTTCCTTTCTAAGCCACCCACTACAGCAACATCATTTCCTCAAAAGGAAAGCACAGGGAGCTCTCTCTATTAGTCAGCTTGCCATCACTATAACAAAAATCCTGAGATAATCAGCCTGTAAAGAGAAGCTTTCCTTTGTCTCATGATTCTAACAGTTCCAGCCCACGTTTGGATGGACTCAGCTTTCGGGGCATTCTGGGATACTGATATGAGATAGAAGAAACTTCACACCCAGGAAGCCACCGGAGAGGGGGCGGGGAAAGCCCAGAGACCCACAGTTCTCCTCAGGCCATGCCCTTGGCACCTAAGGACCAATCAGCCTACCTCTATCTCCCACTATTTCCCAGTGGCACTGCCCTGAGAAGCCTTTGACACATACCCAACGGGAGACACCAGACAGACATCTAAATGCAGCATTTGATTGCTGGCCCCAAAGGCTCCTGCCCATCTCACAGTTCAAAAGACCTTCAGTCCATCCCAAGATTATCCGAGGCTCTCGCCCATCCAGCATCACCCCAAGAGTCAAGACTGAAGACCAACTTGACCAGGAGCTCCTGTTCCAAACTTTGAACACCCAGATTCATTCCCTAAGAAGGGAGAATAGGGGGAAGCAGGTAGGAGGGGTCAGACCAAGACCAAAACTCAGCAAGGAACACATAACTTGACATCGCAATCTCCATGGCAACTTCTAAGGATCGTGATCATGGGCCATGAACTCTGAGGAGCTCCGCCCTTATAACACGGCTGGTTGCAACACACATGACCGCTCTCCCAGGGGGGCTTCCCTCGCTATCCGTAGTTTTCCAAACATATGCTTCATATTGCTGGGTCCCCACTGTCCCATTGGTGACCGCACGCAGCATCTCTGATCCTACTGCACACTACCCCGGCATCAAGAGCATTTCCTTGAAACCCCCCCCCCCCCACTGGAAGCCTCTTAACGGTATAACGACTCTCACCCTCTGCACGTCTGCAGAACCAGTAATGGCGGAGACGATTGTGAGGTGTGCTTGAACCAACAGGTATGCTTGAACCGTGTTTATGGTACCCTTGGGACATTTCACTGGCTGAGCAGAAGGAAGTGGGTCTGAATCCAACGACAGTTCTGGGCACGCAGAACACTCCAGGGCTCTTTGGGTTGGGGGTGGGGGAATCTGCCCCGGAAAAATCTCTGAGACGCATTTGCATTTCTACACTTCTGAGCCTGCGGTAGAGGCCTGGAACGCTTGGGTGCTTTATATCGAACTTGTTGACTGTACCTGCCCTGGATACAACAAAAATATACACTTCTTTCTTGGCTGTGCCACAGGCTTGCAAGAGCCTGCTGTTCCATTTCCCCTTTGTGGCTGATCCTTACTTGTAAAGTTGGCTAAAAACAGTTACACTCGCTCATCCGCTGTCTGGACACTGTGCTGCCTCCAAATTCTCTCCACCCGAGTTGTCTGTCACCTTTAAGCTCAGTCTTTGAATAAGTCCCAGGACATGGACAAAATGCAATCAAATTTTTTTTTTTTTTATGTTGTAGTACAAATAAGGATAGCCTCTTTATAGTTCCCAGGAGACTGTTCTGTTCAGAGCCTGCGCAGAATTGGCAATACACTCCAGGTTTCTCTGACTGCTCTTTTGAGGCCCTCCAGGCTCCCCCTATAAAGCAAAGCCTCTGCCACCTTGCCAGTATGGCTGTACCAATGATCTCACTCCTGATATAGATTCCTTATATTAATCAGACAGACCAAGATACCTAAATAATGTACTTATGACAAAATGTTTATCTTTCAATGATGGTTTTGAAAGGTCTAGTCCAAAATTGGGAATACCCACCCTTTAATGAGCCAGGAAACAGCAGAGAGAAAGAGAGAGAGAGAGAGAGAGAGAGAGAGAGAGAGAGAGAGAGAGAGAAGAGCCTCATAGTCCTTTATAGTATGGAAAAGCTAAAGACCCATTATGTCTTTTGTAGATGCTATCCCAAGTACATGACAGCTGGGCAGTCATCATGATGCCAGGAAGTCATCCTGTCCACGAAGACTCCCAGTGAGACAGCCCGGTGTGGGCTCACTTGCATCCACACAGCCCTACCGTTTACAAGAGCTTGGCTGGTGTCCCTGTGACCACAGTGTGACTCATTGCTCCTTTACTGGCTCCTGTTTTATTTCAACAGCCGTCACTCATGGTTGTCTTCCGTGCCCACAGCCAACACTCTGTAAGTGGGAAATTTTCTAAGTGAGGATCCTCAGGCTCCATTTCAGGTATGGGCTCTGCGGCAGTGATACCCAGCACTCCCCGTTTACTCAACATTAACACAGTGAGGTCAGGTGCGGTACTCCTGACGTTTGGGAGCTTTGAACAAATGAACTGCTGAGGGTTTGGATAAGCCAGAATCCCTATATGCTCAGTGTATACCCTAATAGAAAACCTTCAGCAAGTGGGACCAAGAGGGAAAGCTGCATACGTGACCCCTGAGGAGTCTCACCCTCACACCTGAAGGCTGTGGACATGGTTTACAGCAAAAGGGACTTTTTTTTTCCTTTTCTTTTTTTTTTTATTAGATATTTTCTTTATTTACATGTAAATTTTTCCTTTCCCAGGTTCCCCTCCAAAAAACAAACAAACAAA
>JADRCD010193661.1:0-15540 GCA_019843815.1 Montemys delectorum
TAAATTTTCCAAAGGTTGTTGTCTTTGTCCACTGAGGAATAAGAAAAAAGGAAGCAAGCTGGTGAGTGTTATCTATTGTACTGGAAACAGCAAATAGAAAACAAATGAAAACCTTTCACTCTTCAAACTTCCTAACCACAGTTTAAATTTCTGTAAGACACTCTTAGTAAATAAAACACATTAAACTATAACATTTGATAATGCTATTGCATAGTGCAGCATGGGGCCAGATTTTGTTTGAATGGCCAGTGTGGAGAAAGAAAACTTCCCAATGAATGTGTATTTTTGACACAGGCACAGCCATGACAAGACTGTGTCCATCCCTCTAAACTATTAGGGATGTCAGGACCTTCCTCTGGCTCAGTACACAGGTTAGGGGGCGAGCAGAGGGTGTTAGCTACAGCTTCCTTTGCCTGGGTCACAGCAGCCTGAGACTGCTCACCTACAGAGGCAGCCTACTGAGATCTTCTAGCTCTCTGTCCTGTTCAGTTGTATACTGGGAACTGGCCTTCGTGGTGAGCTGTATACCATAAAACCACCGCCACAATCCAGATGGATAAAATAATCTGAGTTTCTGGGCTGCTGGTGCATCTCTATGAGGACTCTTCTGATCCCAGTTTTCTGTTCATGTATCTGTATGTCTGTCCTTTCCTCATTCGAATCCCAACTTACATCAGCCAGGACCAGGTCAAAGTCATGCTGGTCTTAGCCATGAAGTTAATAAATCATATAGTATCTGTCTTGTATTGCAAAAGCTCAAGATAGGCAGTTTATGAGATCCCACAGATTGCAGCTTTGACTAAGGAGGAAGTTATGCATACTGTTCCTTAGTATAAATTTAGCTTTAGCTACCCTTAATAAAGTATTTGAAATGAGATAGTCTCTTTGTCAAAGTCTCAATATAATTGTACAAACACACAACTTGTCACCCTAAGATCATTAGCATATGAAGCTTTATGAAACATGGTGACATGAAAGAGCAATTTCTCACTCCTAGGAAATGATAGTAAATATCCTGCTTTTTAATATTTCTTTTATTTTTGAGATCATACTATAATTATATCATTTTAATAAAAAAATTTTAACACAGCAGAATAAGCTCAGAGGAATACTAATTAAACTCAAGTTCAAGTATTGATTTTGCCCTTTTCAACTACCTGACTTGGACCAGTTATCTCATGATAGACTTCAGTTTCCCCATTTCTAAAATGGAGATCCTAATCTACATTGTTAAAAGACTTGAACTGAAGAATGAAACTATTCTGAAGAACAGTCATCCTATTATACCTGTGATTAAGAGCTGTGAGTGTCATAGAAAAGGATTCATGCCAGTGTTTCAATGTAAGGAGCAGTGTGCATAACTTCCTCCTTAGACAAAGCTGCAATCTGTGGGATCTCATGAACTGTCTATCTTGAGATTTTGAAACACAAGACAGATACTGTATTATTTATTCCATGTATCTCTCTCTGAGTTCAAGGTCACTTTCCATATCATGATATCACAAACATACATTATTCTTTTACTTTCACATTCTTCCAGAAATAATCGGTATCTGTGCATTAAAAGACTTTGTTAAAACAGTTCTTTCCTGTGAAATAAAACAACCTACACTTCCTTGTTAACTTTGCCCACAACTCATGTAATATTTGTTGAAGCTATGAAAACACCTTTATCACAACCAAATGAACATTGAGGAATATGAAGTTCTTTGCAAACATCTTTTGGTAAACAGCAGTATATCTTGGGGTGGGAGGTTAGTCATACAGGAGAACAGGAAATATTACTAAGAAATATTTCAAAGGAATTTACAAAGCCACTGGAAACTAGTAAGTACTCAATAATTATTTTTTAATAAGTTAATTTTACAAGCTTTGATATGTGAGGTTTAGCCAGGATGTGTCAATTATTCATAGAAATAGAAAACAATTCATTGACAGAGAAACCCAGGACTTGGTCTCTATTAGGTCCCATGAGCAGAACACCCCAAATCTACAATTTTCACAAATTTCATAACAATATTGGCATTTGTTAAGGTATTGTTTTATACTCTTGGCAGGTACATCGGCTTGAACAATGATTAAGAAGTCAATCAAAAAGAAGGGGAGGCTACTCTCTTCCTTCTTTCAACCTAGCAACCTTGGGCTCAGAAATATGCTTCCTCATTATTGGCCCCATAGGAACAATTTCTTTAATACTTCACAAGCCTGAGAAGGTGTTCCTGTTCTCTACTTCTTATCAGTAACTTAATTTAGAAGAAAATAGGGCATAAGTTCAACTTATATGTTTTCCATTCCAAACTAAGAATCTTTTTATGCAAAATGAATTCATAAGTCCTTTGAAATACATCATGATTCAACACATATTCACATTCTAATCTTCAAGACTATTTAATGCACGCAATACCCTTATGTAAGTACTCTTAGCTAAATTGTACTGAATGTAGGGGGAGACTTTCAAAAGCAATACATTAATAAAGTGAAATTATCTTTTCATAGGCTTCTACTACGTTTCCTCTTGTGTAATTGTCTCTGTGTGTTTTCTCCTCTGCATGTGTAGCTTTGGTTGCTTGGTGTTGCTGAGTGTCCTTTTTTCTTTATTGCTCTGTACTTTGTGTGTCAGCTTCCAAGATGATGAATCATCCAAGCCTGTTAGAGTCAGGATGGGTTGTGAATTGCAGAAGGGATGAGTGACAAGGGGACAAAGACATGAAAATGAAAAACAATTTCCTTTAATAATAAAATATGGGCGCCCTTAAAGCCAGACAGGTGTCTCCTGAGTTTTAAATAATGACACTTCTATGTACAGAATATTAAATATGGCATAACTCATATTAACATTGAAGTATTAACATGACTTAAGATTGTTATCAGAACGTGGTAACAGTGAAGATATATTGTCAGATGCTACTGTGTTTTGCACAAAATAGTGTACTTTAATCATCATAGGCTAGATTTTAATGTTCTACTTATAATGTATATAATACTGTGATGATGCACATGCATTTTAAAATAAATAATCATAATGTGTACCTGGACCCCAGTAAGTCCACACTAAATTCCTTAGTTAAAAAAAGTTTACCGACACATCATTTGTCCTAACACTGGGAATAACTGGGATCAGCAGGACCCAGGCATGCAGGAACTCTGCCAGACCACTGGCATGGGTCCTTTCTGGTCTGTCTGGGCTGATGCCTTGAGTAGAGCTTGGGCAATAACTCCATAGCCAGTCCTACAACACCCAGAGGTAGCTCCACTCCCAGGCACTCTATTATGCCCAGGATCCCAGGATCCCAGGATCCCAGGAGCTTGGTCACACCAGCATCTCAGGGACCTAGAGGCAGCTTGGCACCCAGGAGCTCAGAAACAGCCAGTATTTCAGGATCACGGGGTTCCAGGGTTCTAGAATCATAGGATCACAGAGACAGCTTGACTCTGAGAGGTTCAGATATAATCAGGATCTGATACAACAGAAAGGACTAGTCAGATATAGCCAGGGCAGGTAGCACTAGAGATAACCAGGTGGCAGGAGGCTAGCAGAAGAATATAAACAACAGAAACCAAGGTTACATGGCATCATCAGAACCCAATACTCCTACCATAATAGTCATCGATACCCCAACACATCAGAAAAGCAAGAATCAGATCTAAAATCAATTCTCATGATGATGACAGAGGACATTAAGAAGGACATAAATAACTCCCTTAAGGAAATACAGGAAAACCCAGGTAAACAGGTAGAAGCCCATAAAGAGGAAACGCAAAAATCCCTTAAATAATCACAGGAAAACACAATCAAACAGGCAAGGGAAATGAACAAAACCATCCAGGATCTAAAAATGGAACTAGAAAGAAAGAAATCACAAAGGGAGACAACTCTGGAGTTAGAAAACCTAGGAAAGAGACCAGGAGCCATAGATGCAAGCATCACCAACAGAATACAAAGAGATAGAAAAGAGAATCTCAGAAGCAGAAGATACCATAGAAAACATTGATACAACAGTCAAAGAAAATGCAAAAAGCAAAAAGCTCCTAACCCAAAACATCAAGGAAATAAGGACACAATAAGAAGACCAAACCTAAGGATAATAGGTATAGAAGAGAGTGAAGACTCTCAAAGTCTTAAAGTGCCACTAAATATTTTCAACAAAATTATAGAAGAAAACTTCCCTAACCTAAAGAAAGAGATGCCCATGAACATACAAGAAGCCAACAGAAATCCAAATAGACTGGACCAGAAAAGAAATTCCTCCCATCATATAATAATCAAAACACCAAACGCACTAAACAAAGACTTTTAAAAGCAGTAAGGGAAAAAGGTCAAATAACATAAAAAGGCAGGCCTATCAGAATTACACCAGACTTCGCACCAGAGACTATGAAAGCTAGAAGATCCTGGGCAGATCTCATACAGACCCTAAGAGATCACAAATGCCAGCCCAGGCTACTATACCTAGCAAAACTCTCAATTACTATAGATGGAGAAAACAAGATATCCCATGACAAAACAAAATTTACACAATATCTTTCTACAAATCCAGCCTTACAAAGGATAATAAGTGGAAAACATCAACAAGGAGCAAAACTATACCATAGAAGAAGCAAGAAAGTAAGAAGAAGCAACAAATCCACACAAGCCTAATTCCACCTCTTACAACAAAAACAACAGGAGATAACAATTACTTTTTCTTAACATCTTAATATGAAAATTAATATTACCAATATATCCTAATCATTTGAAATTCAAAAACATAAGGAATTAGAAATTTGTTGGCTGTCATTCAGCGGTCTCTCTAATTTCATAATTGGAGAAATAGGTCCAATATTGTACAATCCATATACACTTTCTGCTTGTTTGTACGTGACAGTGTCTTGCTGTGTACCATATAATGGTCTTGAAATCATGCTTCTCCTATCTCAGGCTCTCTATTAGTAGGATTGTTTATTTCATGTTTTTACACTATACCATTGTTTTCAGAATAGCTTACATATTTCATACAAATTTACATACAACTTATTTATACAGTCAAAAGAAATGTAGACAATTAACTTGGGAGGTGGCTTGTAAGAGAACAACAAAGAGTGGGACTGAATGCCTACTTGATATTTATAAATATTGTATCAATTTTGACGAAGAGGACTTTATAAGTTGCTCTTTTTCTGAGATGACAGCTTTTCAAAATCATCAAGGCCAATGAACCAGATTCTTTCCCTCACCTAATGTCTGTGCTACCCTCCAAGCAGAACCATTGTTCATTGAAACAGTTGATGAATGACTTCATGGATAGGAGATCTTAATACATACACCATTTCTTAAATGAATGTAACCTGCTCCCTGTGGGCTGAGAATGAAGACAATCACTCAAGTCAATTAGCTTTGACCATAGAAGGAAATCTGTATCCAAAAATCTTGCCTAAAATACTTTCCTTGGTGCAGCAGAACTGTCAACTTTCAGCTTAGCTACGATGGAGGTAAAATCCTTTGGTGATGTGAGGGTCATTGAAGTACAGCCTTATTATAATGAACTCCAATGCCTAAAAATTGTTCCTATTTTGGATTTGTACCAACGGTAAGAGCCAAGATTTTAAGCTCTACTAAAAACAAAGCAAAACAAACAAACAAAAAGACTTTATCTATTTATGTGCATTTAAAAAAACTAATAGTAATTTATTATTTTAAAATACCATACAGTTAATATGTTTGGAATTATTTACAATTTATATTGAGAAAAACATATGTATTTTCAGTATTGCTGTAGACAAGCATCTACATAAGACTGTTCAAATGATTGTTTTATATCAAACAACTTTTATAATACTCATTTTTATTGTTACAATATTTTATGAATTTTAAAAAATATGATAAAATTAAAAAAAAAAACAGAAAAAAAGAATTTACCTCATCCTTATGTAGTTTTTCTGCTCCTTAATGCTGTTTGGTGTGATCTAATTTATGGAGGGAGAATCAGAAAACCTCAGCTGCAAAAGACAGTAAGTGTGGAAAGGGGCATCGTGTCTTGGAGTCAAAAAAAATGAAAGAATTTAATCAAGTATGAAGATATCATAGACATGTGTCTGTAATACATGGGAGTGAATGCTAAGCACACTGATGTTCCAACTAATTTGACATAATTAAAAACAAACAAGCTCATACTGTCCCAAAACCAACAGGTGACTTGCTGTTACACTCATGAGCTTACTTTTCAAACTTACTTCAATGAGCTATAATATGTGCAACTTAAATTTCCGTTCACACTCTTTTGTATGTTGCTCATCTTGTAGCATCAGTTGACCACATGACAATGGGCAAAGGGCTGATCTGTCCAAAGAAAAAATCCACCCAACTCTCTTCCATTTTGAAAATAAATGATCGAACCAACTGCAAGGTGTTTGCTGTCTCACTTAGATTTTCAGAGCAAATTTTTGGGCATAATGCTTTAGAATTCATTCAGTTCACAAAACTATAACTTCAGGTGAATTATTCTCATTTAGTCAGTGATAAAAAGAAAAAAATGTATTCTGATCTTTTAGGCTAATATCCACTTATCAGAGAATGCATACCTTGTGTGTTCTTTTGGAATTGGGTTACCTCACTCAGGATGATATTCTCCAGGTCCATCCATTTCCCCAGAAATTTCATAAATTCATTGTTTTTAATAGCTGAGTAGTACTCCATTGTGTAGATATACCACCTTTTCAGTATCCATTCCTCTATTGATGGACAGCTGGGTTCTTTCTAGTTTCTGGCTATTATAAATAAAGCTGCTAATAACATAGTGAAGCATGTCTCCTTATTACAAACCATAAACCATAAGAAATTCAAGAAGAAGGAAGCCCCAAATGAGGATACTTTGTTCCTTCTTAAAAGAGAGAACAAAATACCCATGGAAGGAGTTGTAGAGGCTAACTTTGGAGCAGAGACTAAAGGAAGGACAATTCAGAGACTGCTCCACCTGGGAATCCTACCCATACTCAGTCGTCAAATCTAGACACTATTGTGGATGCCAACAAGTGCTGGATGACAGGAGCCTGAGATAGCTGTCTCCTGAGAGGCTCTGACAGTACCTGACCAATACAGAAGTAGAGGATCACAGCCAACCATTGGACTGAATACAGGGTCCCCAATGAAGGAGCTAGAGAAAAGACCAAAGGAGCTGAAGGGTTTGCAGCCCCTTAGGACCACACTAGTCCTTATGAACTAACTAGTATCCTCAGAGCTCCCAGGGACTAAACTCCAACCAAAGAGTACACATGGAGGGACTCATGGCTCCAGCAGCATGTGTATAGCAGAGGATGGCCAAGTCAGTCATCAAGGGGAGGAGAAGACCTTGGCCCTGTGAAGATTCTATGCCCCAGTGTAGGAGAATGCCAGGACCAGGAAGTTGGAGAGGGTGGGGTGGTGAGCATGGGGAGGGGGGAGGGAACAGGGGATTGTTTTAGTTGTTTTTTTTTTCTTTTTTCTTATTTTCTTTTCTTTTTTCTTTTGGAGGGGAACATGGGAAAGGAGATATTATAAATAAAGAAAACATCAACAAAAACAAACAAACAAACAAACAAAAAAGAATAAATGCAATATCTGTGAGCCCCTTTTTCCAGTGGAGGCTTGATGACCTAGGAGAGGGCAATGCTGGACTGCTGAGACAGGAGTGGGTGTATTTATATACATTTGAAATGTATATAAATAAAATAACCAATAAAAAATAAAAAATGAAATAAAGCAAAAAAAAAGAAAAAAATGGATAGGAGGAAAAGAAAGAGGGAGGAGGGATGGAGGGAGGGATAGAGTGAGGGAGGGAGGGTGGGATGAATGGAAGGAGAGAAGGAAAGGGAGCAGGAGACCGACAGACAGCAGACATAGAGAGATAGACAAAGAGACAGAGACATAAACACACACATACATACACATACAAGGAGAGAGACACAGACACAAGGAGAGAGAGAGACAAAGAGAGAAAGAGAGAGAGAGAGAGAGAGAGAGAGAGAGAGAGAGAGAGAGAGAGAGAGAGAGAGAGAATTTTTTGTTACAAAAATAAATTAAAGATAAAGGAAATTATCAAAACAGGGGAAATCCAAATAATAATAATAAATTAAAATTAATTTAAAAGCTGCAAGCAACAACATAGGGAGACTATCAGGATTCACCCAGAGGGGCTTTACACGGAATGCAAAATTGAGCTTAGATTTGACTCCTACACTTGCAAGTAAACAGTTGGAGACAGTTTAATTACCTACTCACAGATGTATGTTTATAACCAAGCAACTTTTATAAGGGGGTTGTGTGTGTTAACTCTGGCATAGAGTTTGTGTTTCAAGGGGCAGGCAACAGATATCATCTTCTGGATAGTGATGACCAGAGGAGGAGGGAGAGTAGAAGAAGGACTCCCAAGCCTGTGCTGAAAAAACACCAGAAGATTAAAACTAAAAGAGGGAAGGCTGTAGTTTGATGATGGAGGATTGCTATGAAGGCAAATACCACTTAGTTTCAAATCTAAGTGATGAGAAAAACTAAACAGACAAATGAATGGTCAAATGAATGGTCAGAGAGTCTAATGAAAAGGCCTAATCCTGAGGTAATATTTAATGTAAGAAAATTAATGCAGCACCCTCTGCATTGTTTTGTTTTAGAACAGCAATACTGAAAAATATATAAATGTTCAAGAGGTTTATTTCATTATTATTATTTATCACTGTTCAGTTTAAAAACAATGACAATAATTTTTGATCAAAAATAAGAGCAATAAATGCTATTGAACACATTTTATATGATATAAAATATACTAGGATAATTATCAATATTATTTCATAAGTATATTACATAAATTATTGCATGGAAAGTTTGAGTAACTTACCCAGATTTGGAAGACAAACTCAGTATGTCATACTAGATATGACATTTTAGTCTTATGTTGACAAGACCAAAATATTAAAGTTATCAATTTTCTTTGATAAAATAAACACACAAATATACATAATACTTACATATATATTTTCTTAATGTTGTTTAAGCTACATCAGAATCTATTATAATTTTATATTTTATAAGCTAATTAGACCCTGAACGATAATGGTTAGGAATAGTAGGATTAGAAATTATAGAAATCTCTTCTCTCCTTCCCCTCCCTCTTTTTTAAAGAACAATCATACTTAGACCAAGTGGCCTATACTGGGTCATGAGCCAGCACTATACCTGCTAATGCAGCCCTGGGAATCACTTGAGGTTTTATGCACGCTAGCTAAGTAAGCAGTATGTCAGCTGAGCCACCTTCCCAAGCCTGGACCCTTACTTCTTGATTTTTATTATATTGTTTTGAAGGTATTCACTAACTTTGAGTATGAGTCTGTTTTAATTTCTATTTAAATTAAGAAACTGCACAGTCTCAGCACTCTGGAGACTTTAAGACAAGAGATTTGAAAGTTAGAGGCTACCTTTGTCTACATGGAATGACCTTGTGTCAAAAAATTAAGAGTGAAAGATAAAAAAGCAAAACCAGTTGAGAAGTGCCCTTAATATTTGGAGAAGTGATGTCTTTGTCCAATGGATGTTGGAAAGTCCTTATAAAAGTAACACTTCCTTTTAAAAACTTCAATTACAAAAGTCTTCTTTGTCAGTTCTTTTGAGAGAATCAGAGCAATGAATTCATTTTGGTTGTCAAGATGGCTACCAAGTCTAAGTGTGCCGATAGTTGGTACTGGAGTTATAAATTTAGGTAGACATATCTCTATCCACACTACTTCACAGTATGACAACAGATGAAAACTTTTATTGACTACTACACAATGTATTTTTATAACTCAATTTTTAGTTGACACATTACACAAATTAAAATAATATCAACTAATTTAGACATAACTTACTAAATAAACTAAATTTGAGACAATGGATTTTCAAAGACTCAGTCTGATTTTGTTTTTGTTGGTGAAATTGTTTTTAACAGGATCTCATACGTAGCACTGCCTAGTCTAGAACTCTTTTTTTTTAATTGGATATTTTCTTTATTTACATTTCAAATCTTATATCATTTCCCAACCCTTATCCCTGAAACCTCCTATCCCATCCACTCTCCTCCTGATTCTATGAGGGTGTTCCCCCACTCACCCACTCCTGCCTCCCTGCCCTGGCATTCCCTAACACTAGGGCATAGAACCTTCACAGGACCAAGGGCCTATCCTCCCACTGATGCCAGACAAAATCATCCTCTGCTACATATGCTGCTGGAGCCATGGGTCCCTCCATGTGTACTCTTCTTCGGTTGGTGGTTTAGTCCCTGGGAGCTCTCTGGGGTCTGGCTGGTTGATATTGTTGTTCTTCCTATGGGGCTGCAAACCCTAGAACTCTTTACATGGACAATACCTTGTTCAGCTACTGGTACAAAGTCACATTCTTTGGAAAGGTCCCAATGGTGTTTAAATAGAGGTCTATTTGGCTGACCACTGAAACTATCATGTTTTCCTTCTTTTTCTTTCACTCCATTCTGTTTAGCTCATGCTTCACTTAAAATGTGACCTTTATTTAAAAAAAAAAGTTAATGGCCTTATTCTTTATAATTTAATAGAATTGTTAATAAGAAAATTTTTACTTAAGAATACTTAAATGCCCAATTTATTTTATAAATGGTTATCTATTCTTAGTTTTAATGTTAATTTTAAAACAAATGTTTTCATTTCATTCATTTTCACTACAATCATATAAGGTAATTATATAAATTCTGTGCTGTGGGCTATATGATTTTGCTGCATCTATAAAGCCCAAGATCTCTGGCAGAGAGTTTTGTTTTATTCTAAGTTTTGACATTTAAAATACGAAAGTATTGATGTTTCGATTCTACATTTTAATGAAGTACAAATGGTTAAAAATGACTCTAGATCCTGTATACGTGTTTCAAACCACACTACTGCATAAGGTTAAAACTTTCAAAGTTTTTGGTCTAAAAGTTGATGTTCAAATTGTACATTGATATTTTTGTAAACATTTTATACTTAAGTAGACACTTTAATGAATAACTTACCATAATGACAATGTTTTTAAGTACTCATTAAGTTAATAATCATTAACACTTGAGTTCTTAAATTAAGAAATAAACAAATCATCAGTAATAAAGCTAGACTATGATATTTGAGTTGAGTTGGACTGTTTGGGGTTAACAGTGTCTCTAGCTATGTGTGAGCATCTCTAAGAAGTGAAGTTCTTTGTTCTAGTGGAGAGGATACCCAATTGTGGGCCAAGCCAGTACCTTCCTGCCCTATTATTGACCTCGACTTTGACCTGGCTGGACCACCCTGGCAGGAATGAAGGGTAATAAAGTCCCTGGGCTGACTCAAGCCTGAGAGTTTAAGCTTAGCAGAGATAATCAATCACTTACAATTAAGTGTTGTGGCTTTGTGATGTGGACATTTACTGGGAACTGAGATGAGAGTAGCAAACACCATCATTTCGTCTCAGGGCTGTTGTCTCGGAGGAGGATCAAGGGCGTTTGAACTGGTATTTCAGGAAGTCAATACCAGATTCAGGGGCCAGAGATAGCATCGCACGGGCAGAGGAAAGGACGAAGAGAAAAGAAAACAGTGGGGAGAATCAGAAGAGTATGACAGACCGAGGAAGAGAAAGGAACCTTTTAAAGAATGACTGATTCTCTGTAAACACAACATTAAGAAAATGAAGTCAACTATATTTCAGGATGATAATGTTTTTAATTTACCTTAAGTATTAAACTGAGCTCAACAATGACTCATCTTTCTCAGTTGTATATCTTAGTGGCATATTTTATTTCCCCAAATCAGTTTGGGAATAGTAAACAAATAACCATGGTGGTAGGACCTGTATTTCAGGATGATTGTTTAAAAGTCTCATTTTTTTAAACAAAATAACAATAATTTTAGTGCCTCTGAGGATCATCATTCACTTGATCTGTTTTAAATGACCCTGTATCCCCCATTCCAACCCCAATCTGTCCTTTTCCTTTCATCCCTACACTGAAATCTTCACATACTTTTTTTTTTAAAGTTGGAAAGAATTCTTTTTAAAAAATAGGAAGGAAGCAGGAAACTAGGTTCTAGGCATACAAAACAAACCCAAAGGACTACACTCTCATAAGGAATGTTGATTCACTGATAGTATTTTAAATAGGAAAAAAACCAACAAAGGTAGTGTTTTAACGTTGCCAGCAAGAAGCTGAATAGTGTCTTCCACAGAGGCCTGAAGCGTCTATCAAAAACTGTCACAGGTGGATCCAGACAAGTGGGGCATTAGCCTGTTCTCTCATACTGAAGTTTTAAATGCTGCACTGGCAAATGCTTTAACTAGACTCAATGCTAAGATCTCCTTTGTGTGGCCATGGTGACTGCGCGGATAACGATATTCATGTAACCTTTGTCTTGTCTAAAGATTAGAAGTGATTTCGAAACTGACTGAGATGCTTTGGAGCCCTTTCCACAAAACTTACCTATGGTAAAGTGACTAGATACATAGGAATGAAGTGTGCTATTTAATAGACAGCTTTATTTTCAGTGAAGTCATTGATCCCGGAGGCATGATTTAGAATTACCTGAAAACCTGTGTGAAATGGTGAAATTTGCACTCAATCCTTTGCTCTTTCAAAGATAATCTTAGTGAATTCCTCTATGAAGAATTTCCAGTTTCTCTGAGATGTTGCAATTTGTGACATCCCAAGGGCATTGGATTCATGGAACACTTTTATTCTCAAATAATCTTAGTCACCCATTCCGCTCTCTGAAATAAGGATGACTTGACTACAGACGGCCTTTCTGTAACTTTGAAAAGTTTCCTTCATGATTTCCCACACTGTGCAATGGGAATATGCTGTTGGCTGCCTACTTCTCTTGTGGTACAGCCTCCTACACAAGCATCATTGCCCTGACAGTTACAGGGCCCTTCCCAAGCCCTTCTGCCTGGAGGAAACCAGATTCTAGCTACACCAGACACCTCAAAAGGATGTTCATCACAGGAAGGAAGAGTTCTTTGCTCATTATTATTTAAAATGAAAAGGTTAGTAATTTGATTAGGATATTTACTGATGATTTTTAGGTTGTTTGCTTGTCTTTTTAGAAAGCTTCCTCTTACCAGAGCCTCTTTTTGCCTTGACAGAAAGTGAATATTTGAAAATAAGTTTTCAGGAAAGGATCCACATAGCATGAAATGAGTTCTGAGAGCAAGGTTGTTCCGGAAACCATAAAGAAACCATATTTTTAAAAACATAATGGTTTCTGTGTTATACTTGTCAATAAGTACACATATGAATTTTCATATGCTTGACTTGTTATAATTTATTTTTAAAGTGACATCAGTACTAGTGATTTTATGAGATCACTAGTAAGATTTCATAAAATAGAAGACCTAAATGAAATTTGGAAAGGGTTTCACCCATTAAAAAAAAAAAAAACCAATAACACAAACTTCCTCCAATACAAGAAAGAATACATATGACTCTTTATTCAATTGTGAAAGACTGCATTCCAACAATTACATGGCATCTAACACCATGGTTAATATGGGAAGGTTCAGGTTTGGTAAGTGGACAACACGCCTCGGCTGCCATATCTTGCCATAGCTTTTCAACACAATACAAAAATCTTACTTAATAAAATAGAAGTTGTAAAATACAGGCTCTGCATTTGGAAAAGGAAGGAAAAAACTTTACTCAAGCATGATATGACCAACTACATACATGTCCTGAAGCAAGAGAGAACTCTGTGAATTAATAGGCGATACAGAATATGTGTGGATATAAAGTTGGTATGTGAAAGGCAACTATTTTGTGACATTTTATCTTTGGAAAATAAAAGATAGCTTTTCAAAAAGTCGATTAATAAAGCTTGGAATTACAAAATTTAATTCTCAAAAGTGCCACGACTGTTATGTTTTCAATCTGTGGATAATTTTGGTGAAAATCTGCTAATTTTATCACAACTTCTGTCTTCCTATTAGGATTTTAGACAAAGGATAGATAGGAGAAAGGAAAGGAGGAAGAGAAAGGAGGAAAAATGATGGAAGGGAGCAAGAATGGATTAATTCCTCTCCAATTTTTCAGTGCTTCCTTCCTATCTTATGTGGTGATCTTTTCCAATCTTAATACTCTTGACAAATATTGATTGAGATCAAAAGACATTATGATTGTTTTTAAAGAGCAATAAAAGGTGTCAAGTTTTGGCAAATAACTATTTTTGTCTTTTTACAAAATGACCGGATTATGAAACTGCTTAAAATGAGATGAAGATTGATCATTGTTCTTCACAGTAAAGCCTTGTAAATTAATTCATTAAGATCTCTACTCTGTGCTCCAGGTTAACATTGCTATATCACTTTAGTTACAGAAGTATAGTAAGTTTTAAAATCTTATTCTTTTATATACCTTTGTAAAATTGAAGTGAAGCTCCATTTCACTACTGAAATAAAAAATTTTCATTTTCTCTTAAATTATGCCCTCACGCCGCACCTGTTCTTTGTTATTTCAGTGTTTGTAGGGGAGTGACTGCATAGGGGTATAGGATACACAGTATAATACTTGCTTTAAAAGTGTAAGGGGTAATTAAGCTTGTAGCCTACAGGCACTTTGTCAAGTTCTAAGTCTAGAGGAGCCAGAAGTGCTTTAAATTGATTAATAAATTAGCTGGAGTTAATGAGTGTTGATATACATCCAGCAGTAGCAGGCAGGAAAAAAATGAATAACTTAAATTTAACCACTGGAAAATTTTCGTTGATACTTAACACATCCTGGTTAGTCACCTGCGGGGGTTTTGCTCCTTAGAGACATTAAAGTTTTGTTAAGTATGTTAGTACATTCATACTAATATATAGACACATAATTAATTAAAATGTAAACTAAAGTTTTATCAATTCTGTATTTTTGTAAGCCCATCTATAGCTTCAGAAAGCCTTCTACAGTTGAAAAGCTCATGTAGAACACTAGAGCACTGTCGCCCTTGAAATGGGATCTTGCAATGTTCCATTTCCACAGCAATGAAAACTGAACAATATTCTAAAATGGGTGGACTTTGTTGTCAGCTCTCATAGCCTTTGTACTCATTTCTATTTCTTTTCATTTATGTCACATGAGCATGAGATGTGAATTGACTCGCCACCCCTGTTCCTTAAATGCTGGTTCTCACACCTTTTGACTCTACCTTGTCTTCCACCTAGTCTTTCTATTCAACCATATGAGGCTATGCTTGTTAAATAATATTATCTAAACTAAATGATGAGACATGAGAACATTGCTATCATTTATTTTCTCCCTCTGCTTCTTTTTCTTTTTTTTTATAGTAGAATAAATGTTATAGAAATACTCTGACATAAAGAAATGATGTCGATGGGGGGAATATAAGAAAAAAGAAAACAAATTTGCATTGTATAAAAAGCAATCACAAATTTTACAATTTTAAACTAAATTTTAGTCATATACTTACATAAATGGGGAAAATATGTAATATATAGCAGGCCAACCAACTAGCATATAACTTTTGGTCTACTTTTTTTATAGTAAAGTTCAATAGTAAAGCCAATAGAATTTTGTGTGTATAAGGAAAGAA
>JADRCD010193662.1:0-12178 GCA_019843815.1 Montemys delectorum
TTTTTTTTTTTTTTTAGCTACGTGTTGTGTAACAAAACTTTTCCTAGGGAGACAAGCCATGCACATCTACTCACCCAGACCAAAGTGTGAGTACAACCAAAGCCTGACAAAGAACCATGAGTCTTATTGGGGTTAGTTACAAGAATATGGGTGAGGAGTTACTTTTATGACTCAAAGATAGCTGCATCACCAAAGCCTAACCCAGCATTGGTGACAGATTACCCATCCTGCAAGTGCACACTGCACACAGCCTGGAGGCAGCTCAATGTGTTGGAGAGTATCCTTTGCAGGTGACTCAGTTTGTCTAACTCTCTTCCAGGAAGCCAGCTGGTTTCCTCCAGGCAGATGGTCTGGTCTCAGAGTCTTCTTTGCAGCGTGGCTTGTCTGAGAGTTATCTTTGCAGTGGAGCTTTACTTCCTCTGAGACAGACTCCCAGCTCTCATTGCTTACTCAAATAGGAGAGGGCCTAGAGAATCTGTTCAGTATCAGGGACTTCCTAAAGCTACTTTGGATTGCTTACCTTCCTGCTTAAGAAGTTTTCCTGGAGAACTGAATGATTCAACCTCAGAGGAAACTGCTATACAATACCTCAGTCTTGAAACAGAGGAATACTGTGGACTAAGAAATTGTTGACAGCTCTTGTTGTTAAGAGCTGATTCCGAAACAGGATTGGACACAAATACTGTTTTCCATCCCACCCTTCACCGCCTCCCAGAAGAACACAAAATAAAACATCCATGGACACATTTGCCTCATAGGAGTCAATCAAAAAGCTTAAAGCACCACAGAAGGAGGTAAGGATAGTCTTAGATGCACACAAACACACACACACACGCATACACACATACATACATGGACATGCACACATACATGGACAAGCACATGCACACATACATGCACAAGCACATGTACACACACTCACATACACACATGCGCATATACACATATATATGCACATGCACACATACACACACACGCACACACGCATACATACATGCATGCACATGCACACATACATGCACAAGCACATGTACACACACTCACACACACAATTTTGATTTTCATCTTCTTCCCTTACAATTGTAAGAGTTTCTAAGAACAGTGAGACAGCCTCTTCATAGGGAGTAAACTATAGTTTGTTCCAAAGCAATGAATGTATTTGGGCTAAAATTTTTTAGCATGTTTGTAGAAAATGGTCAAAACCAAAAGAAAACAAAAAAAATTGGATAATATCATAGGAAATTATTATTAAAATAATAAAAAGATTTTATAACATCGTATATATTTAATAATAATAATAGCTTTTTAAAATAAGCTGCATTAAGGTGATTGATACAAGCTGACATTTTGGTTTGTAATAAACCTTCGTTTTCTCATAGCAACTGCAGAACAACCTTGCAGTCACCTGCCCTTCAAAGCAATAGTGCGACGTCTCCTTAGGAAGTGTCCACACTTCAGGCTTCACAGGATCCCAGTAGCCATCACCTCAGTTATCCCTAATTTGTGAGGATGTCTCTCTCAAGCTCTTCTGCTGCGGCCTGAGAATGGACCGCACAGGCCTGGTCCCAGATTCTCAATGTCAAGATGCCCTTCCCCTCCAGGTGCTGTCATTCCCCTGCCTTGCCCTTCGCCTGTTGGTAAGAGTCAGGGAAGTAGAATTGATTTCCGTTTCAGTATCTCCAGCTGTTTTTCGATCATTAATTCTGCTTTTGCTCCAGAAGATTTCCTGTTCATTACAGAATGAAAATGAGCATGCCTTGGGGCATTTCACATTCTCTTAGCAGCCATAATTTTTTTTATATATATAAAAGCTCCACCATACCTCCACAGCAAAATTTAATATATTCTCTGAGCTAATTCCAGTCTGCTGATGATATATTTGCTTGTAGTACTAAAATCAAGATCTGCCCAATTTAGGCCAGTGTCATTTTTCTTCAGCCCAAGTGTCTTCAGGCCGACCCAGCTATAGGGACCATGCTGTGAATAGCACAAAAAAGTAATTCTTCACTTTCACAGAGAAAGCTAACTTTCTAAATCACATGCATGATTATATCACTCATGCAGAGGCAATTAACATCCCTATGGAAAAACCTGCTCTTTCATTAATGAAATGAGGAAAAACAAGGAGACAGAATAAGCAGGAAAGAAATGCTGGAATTGAAAAAGAACTTTGTGGTAGGAGTCAGAATGCCAACTCTTTCCAAGGAATTGGCTGGTAATTTTAAGTTGTCACAAAAGCCAAGCAGAAATGCTGGAGAGAGGTTGTCAAGGCTGCACAGAGAAGGAGACTAAGGTCTCCATTTCAGTCATACCAATTCAGCTCCGAAGCAGGTCAACAAGCGGCAAAAGAGGCCAAGCAAACAAACTATGTCAGGAGATGAGACCCGGCCTGTGGACAGTTGCCTTACAAATCTGCCATCTGACAAAACCAGCCAGCTTTGAATTATCTGGACCAGGATGAGGAGCAGGTCATCCAGACAGCTGACACAGGTGGCCAAGTCCAAGGTGACCTTCCCTAACTCTCTCCTTTCTTGTTGGGTTGAACTCTAGCTATCTTCTTATGCTCTGCCTTGACTTCAGTGCAGGACTATTTCTAGAGCACAGGTAAATGGCACCTGTTGTCACCATCCATTCTGCTGCACTTGGTCTAGAAGGAAGACCAGCAGAATGCCAGCGATTGACCCTGCTGTAGCATTGCTGTTTATAACCTTGCACACTAAGCTCTTTGTTCTGTAGCCTTTAGCCAGTGAAAAAAGCAGTTATGTGTATGTGTGAAGTCATGTAACATGTAGTGATGTTTTAATGATGTATCACATACATTATGCTGGCCATTTAAAGTTATGACAGTGCTAAAACATTCCTATCACCTAGTGACATCACAGCATCATAACATTATGACACCAAGCATCATTCATGAGTTTACAGACCTACTGAGTCTCAGTCATATATAAGCATAGCTCATATGATTATGTATAGCCAAAATTCCTCATAATGATAATGAAGGACTATATTGTTGGCTAATATATTTATCATCTATATTTTAGTCATTATTTTAGAATGTGTTTTTTTTTTTTACTTATTGAAAAACAAATGCTGTAAAACAGTATGCCATGCTCTGTCTATACCATCTCTTATATCTTGTATTTACTATGTCTTGATTGTATTTTTGGTATTTCTCTTAATGTCTTCTTAATTGTTCATTATGATATAAGGAGTGGTAGGCTATAACATATACATGTACCATCACCTAAGCATGTGGTAGGTTATACTATGCAAGTGGTTTTTACACTGGGATGTTTGCATAAAGACATTATCTAATGGTTAAGGTTCTAGAACATATCTTCATGTTAAGCAACACATTACTGTATATGTACTTATGTATGTACATCATTGCTTACACAGGCAATGCTTCTCCTTATGTCCACATATGAATTTTACACAATTTGGCTTTTCCATGTATTTTTATAATATCTTATCATATATCTTTCTAATAAATAAGAATGTATTTACAGGCAAGAAACATTTAGGATTTCCTTTTTCTTGATTATATAGGAACCAGACCCAGGAAACTATGGCTAGTATAGTCATAACGTCAATTAAGTGAGACACAGCAGCATTTATAAGAATGAAGCATATCTCTTGGGTTGATGAGTGAAAAACCCCTCCCTGAAGTTTCTTTCCTATTAGCATTCCAGCCACTGAAATGTTAGCATCTTGACCATTGCCTTTGAACTCCCCAGTGATATGCTCTGGACATCTCACTTTGGCCTTACAGCTTGGCTTCTCCTTTCATCTCTCTGTGACCAAAATTTTTCCAGCCCAATGTCTCATTCCGTCAGCTGCTGCCAGGAATGGCTCTCATTACTAGTCAGTGGAATGACTGTGTTACCAGTCTTTGGGGCTCTATTGATATTTTAAAGAGCAAAAGACACATCCTGGTAGGCATCAAGCTACATCTTTATGGGTCAATGACTCTTCTTATAAGCTCAAGGATTTGTCTAAGGGTTGCAAACTGCAACATAAGCTGTTCTCCCCAAGCCACATAACTCCAAGAGCAGCCATTCTCCAAGTGAGCTCTGTATCCTCTAGTAGCAAATTCTCGGGGCCAACCAAGTCAGAAAATACAGGTGGGGAGAGTTAGCTTTCTACCGCCATGTTGGAGTATTGCCCTCCATAACTCTGTATGTAGTCTTACCCTTTCCCCATCTATTTCCATAACTAAGCTATAAACCCTAAAACAGTAGCAAATTTTCTTGCTTTTTCTTTGTGAAGCACCATTGAAGACTCTAACAACAAACACACACACACACACACACACACACACACACACACACACACATGCGCATGCTGAGATTTTCATAGCCCACTATGGAGTAGCAAAGGTAGGACTACATAGGAAGCTTTTCTGTTGATTGAAATCTTCATTCTCTTGGCTATATAATTACTGGGAAATTGCTTATATCTTCTTGGGCCGTGATGTTTTCATGTATAATACAGGATGAAAAGGTGCCAATAACACTCTAGCCTTGTAAGGTGTTCTTATGTAAGTGGTGGCAGTAATGCATGTTACCTCACCTATGTGCTTCTTTTCTTCCCAGTGGCAGGCAGTCCTCTTTGCATCTAAACCTGTGACCGACAAGGGTCAGAAAGGAGTTTCTCTCTCACCTTCATTAGCATGATATTAACAGTTTGGCTCCCAGTATTGATGTTATCCTCATCATGCCTTACTATATCATTTATTAATGCTCTTAACATTTGCATTGCAAACAATGTATTGTCAAGCTACTCGAGTGGACTTTCTTAATGTGGCTACGTAGCTCCTGCCTGTGTTGTGATATGATTTCCACGGCAAAGTCTTTTCTCACTTCTTGGCAGGAGGCCTGTGTTCTTAGTACCTTTGCTAAGGCTCCACTCTGTTGTCATGGTTAAACCATTAAGATACAAACAAATTGAGTTCTTCCCCTCATGCCACAAGCAGTAATATGCTATTTATTATCTCTTTCTGAGTAATCCCCACTTTGCTTTGAATGTTCAGCACTTTCCTTTCTGGGGAGAGCTGTAGATTTGGCAGGAGTTCAAGGAAAGGCTGAAAATGCTCCTAAGAAACTATTTTAATCCCAAACAGTTCACGTTTGGAGAACAGGTTGGAACATATATAATATAGGCACCGAAACATAGGCAATTATCTCCGAAGGGCACGAGGGGACAGAGAATAAAGATGGAGGTACCTGAGGTTGAGGATAAGGGACTAAACCAATGGTATCTTTGACTTTCTGAGGTTCATGGTGTCAGCCGAAGGACAAGAATTATAAGACAAACGGAACAGAATGATAGCATTCAAATATGTGGGTGTGCTTATCCTCATGGCTCAAATGTGATTATTGAAGCAGTTTTCCTGTCCAGTAATGGCCATTCTGAAATTATAATAAAATGCAGAACAGGCTGTCTGAAAACTCTGACAATGTTCTGAACGGAGAGTGGAAGAAAGGTGAAAAGCAGAGGGAACTCAAAAGTTCTAACAGAAATCATTTGATTCTTAGATAAGTTTTCCTTTTGGCTTAAACCTTTGAAAAACAAACAAAAAAAATTAGTGTCCATCTACATTTCTGAGGATAAAAAAGGATGTTGGAGAGTAGAAATTCTCTGCTTTCTAAATAATGAGCACTGTGAGGGACATAATGAACTGCCTCGTGGTTCGTCCCGCCATTCACACACATTTAGTAATGCATGGAAAAGTGCTTTACTGTAATAGTACATTACAGCGTCACTTATGTGAAGTCTGCAGTGCTGGTAGTTTTTTGTATATGTGTTGGAAGGTGGATGTTTATATTTGTGTGGGTATCATATTTAAATATATGCATGTGATGGCCAATGGTCCATCAGGTCCTCAGGTCCTCCATAGAAGCTATCTGTCTTGTGTCTTGAGACAAGACCTTGCATTTGGCTCAAAGGTTGAAAATTAGGTTAGGCTGGCCTGCCAGTGAGCCCCAAAGATCTGCCTCCACAGAGCTGGGATTATAGTAAGTAGGTAGCATTACTCCTGGCTCTTCATGTGGGTTCTGGGGTTCTATGAAGGGGTACAAATGCAGGTGTTCATCCTTGTACAGTAAGCACTTTACCTCCTGAGCCATCTCCCCAGCTTCCTAGTGCAGCTAGGTATAACATTCAGGAAGAAACAAATGTAGCATCACCTTGCAGGATCAATTAGGATGAGATAGGCAATGGAAGCCTTGCTTGTCATTACAGGGAAATTATGATAATCTGTAAAAAGATCCGTAGATTTTTGTAACACTCAAATCTTTCCTTTAGGACTAACTTCTGTGAAAATACACAGTGCCTGGAATTTACCCTGTCAAAGCCAGACATATTTTTTTCATTGAATCTTGCTTTGAGAGTAGTGATTTTTTTCATATGTAATTTGCTTTTTATGTGAAGAGAGAGACATTCTGTTTCTCTTCTCTGGGTGGTTGTCATATTCCTGTAAGAACAATCAATACTGGGCCATTTATCTCTTGCCCTTTCCAACTGTGATGTGGGGTATGTGAATGTGGGCAATATGGATTTTTTTTTGCCCACATTCTCTGTTTTGCTGCCATGTTATTGGCTAGTGGCCTTCATTTACTTTCTAAAATATTTTGAAGGTGATGAAAACTCTTTAGTCTTTGTTTGCTAACTGTGCTCTTCCTATCTACCTTTTCATGTAATAATTGATTTCAGAGAGTAAAACAGAAATGAAGTATTGCTTTGTTTAATATTTTTCCAATCGAACACACCATAGCACAGCCATCTGTGAAAATACATTTCGGCTTTCATCAAATACTGCCTTGGCTTTTTTGAGGATTAATAATTCTTTTATGTGGGCGTGTTTCCATGGCTAATGTAATACTGTTGGGCAGAGACAAAGTTCTGTTTTTGTTCCTACTCAGGTAGGAAGGGAAGGTTTGTTGAAGGGGAAATAACTGAGTATTTTCACTCCTAAATTTTTGTTTTGTAGAACAAGTGCTTTTGAAATGGAAAATAAAGTCAGGAAGCATCACTTAGTAGAAAATTGGAAGTAAAAGCTATATTCACTTTTATTGCACAAGTCTCATCTTCTACCAACAGAAATAGGACTTCCTTTTCCATTCTGCCCTGTGTGATCACCTGCTTTCTTTCAAGGATTTTCTTTCTCTGCTTATTAGCAACTAGAATCCGCATTTCTCTTTGTCTTTTTCTCCTAAGTGGCACTCTCCTATTTTTCCTCAAAGCCCCACTAACACACAGCTGTTGAATGTGCCTGAGACTGGGATATAGAACAAGATTGGAGGGGGTTTGGGGTGGGGAGCATTGCAGGATAATGTAGATCTCAAAGCAAGGAGAGTTTTCTTAAGACTACTTCCCCATAGCTACATAGATGGAGTTGCTCACTGTAGTTAACCTTCTACTCTCTATGTATTCTAGTACTTTCCCAACCCATGTGCAACTGGGACAGAATTCCACCAGTCTGAGAGAGAGGTGCAGGAGGCCTGAGGGAAACATCAGCAGGCCTGATCTTGATGGTCTCCTGCCAGTAATCAGGGCTGTTCTAAGGAATGATCGTGGCTGAAGGATGGCATTCCATAACACATGATGAGACTAAATGACTTAGAATTAGTTTGAGTAACTTGGTTGGCTATAAACTATAGGGACAATTAGTCTCAGGACTATTTCTTGCCTGGTACAGCCAAGCAGAAGAATACTATCTCCTGGGAGAGCAGACCTGGTAGAAGTTGGTTATGAACTTCTATGGTTTGACTTGCACACCAAAAGGCTCCTCTTCCTAGAACAGGCTTGCCCAGGAGGGGTAGTACATTTCCAGATAGAAAGGCTTTCAAATAAGAGAGGGAGTTTTCTGATAATAAATAGAATTTCACCTTTAATGCTAGATAATAAAGAATAACAGATTCTTTTCCTAAGGCAGTTGGTTACCATTGAATAGTTTGTTAGTTTGTCGTGGTAAATATAGATGCTTTGGGGACCTCTGTAGAATTAAAGCAGTGAGAATCAAGGAATTGGGTTTGGGATTGAGTGAGTTTGTTTGCTTTTTAATGACAGTGCTGCATTTTGGTCCTGCTAAGACTTAGTTAAGAGAGCCTTATGGAAGAGACAGGGAGATTCTGTTGCCTCCATGGCTTCTCTCAACTAGCAGACGATTGGCCATTTTTACCTATGGTTCAAATGACTCCAGAACAATGGCTTGAAATAAGTTTCTGTCTGTGCTGGCAACTGACCAAATCCCTCAGATTCACTGGACTCTTCCAAGACACTAAGAGCTCACAATAAGAGGGAACAAACACAAAGGGATAGAAAGCTAAAGCTTGAAGGATCAATTATCACTGATTAGGATCTATTGTCTGTGTCTACATGCAGCCTACAATTAAGAAGGGAGATATTTTATGTGGATGTGGAGAATGGAGATGCTTATATGAGAAAAAAATTGCAAAAAAAAAAAAAAGAGTAAGAGGTACTTGTAAGTTCAATTTCTTCCAAACTTCCCTCTTATGTTTTTGATGGAAAAGCCTCAAGACTTGTTTTTTCATAAATAATGTTTATTCCAGCAGTAGCTGCGCCTCAGTGTGTCCTATGCTAAGGTGAAGTGGAAAGCTTGTACTACTTCATTTATTAGGGAGAGTGATCTAGGATGTTGATAGGAAAACAAGAGGTTTAGAGCCACTTGGAAGTGCAAGGACTCAAACTCCCTCCTCTATCTAATTTCCTACCACTTTGATCACCCCTAAAGAAGCATCCCAGGCAGCCATCAGTCTCCTTTCTGTTGTATGCACTTGGCTATATTGGACATTTGATAGAAACTAAATCATGCACACACAGTCTTTGTGACTGGCTTCTTTTACTCAACATCTGGTTCCAAATGTTCCTCCATGTTAAAACATGGTTCAGTGTTTGATTCTTTGTCACATGTATTTTTGTCCTTCTTGAGTGTGTATCTAGTAGGGGAGTTTGTAAGCCATTTTGGAAGTCTATATTTATTTGTTCAAAATTTTTAAATTGAGTGTGTGTGTGTATGTGTGTAAGTGTATGTATGTGTAAGTATGGTTAATATGTGTATGGTGCATATACCTACGTGCATACTTGTAGAGGTCAGAAGAGGACATCTAGTGGCTTCTTTATCACTCTCTCTACCTTATTGTTTTAAAACAAGGTCTCTCACTGAGCCTGGAGCTATACAGGTGCCCAATAAGCCTCAGGAACGGTCTTATTTCTATCCTTCTCCACCCAGCATCGGGGTTATGGGAGTGTAGGACCACCTCTTGCTTTCTACATAGGATTGGGAACTTGAACTCAAGCCCTCATGCATGCTCAGCAAGCACTTATCCACTGAACCATCTTCCCACTCAGTTGATCTTTTATATCAATTGCCAGACTGTTTTCCAAACTGGTAGAATATCGTACATTCCCACCAACAGTGTGCATGTGGCTTCCAGGTTTTCTGTATCCTTGCAGACACTGATTAGGATTAGTCCTTTGACTGTACTCACTTTAGTGGATCTGAGTCCTATCACTGTGTGTTTTACTTGCATTCTGTGATGGCCAACAATGTTGGCCATCTTTCCATATACTTAGCAGCCATCGGCCATGTATCTGTCTTCTTTGAACAAATGTCTATTTAAAACTTTTCCTTTTTGTAATTGGGTTGTCTCCTGATGGTTTCACTGGAAGAGATTGTTTCTAATAATTCAGATACTAGCTCCATATTAAATAGAAGTAACATATTTTCCAATAATTCTGTGGGTTTTTATTCACTTTCTTTATTAAAATAGTATTCCTATTAGCTATTTAAGAAGTTCATACAATCTGTTTTGATCATATTCATCCCTCTCCCTCAACTCTTTGCACTTTCAACTTTCATTTTCTATCCACTAAAACAGATACACACATATGCGTGTGTGTGTGTGTGTATGTGTGTGTGTGTGTGTGTATATATATATATATATATATATATATTGTGCATGGCAGCTACCAGCAATATATATATATGTATGTATATATGCATATATATACATATATCATAAACATGCATTGCTATACACAGCTTCTTAGGTAAGGTGGGATTTGGTGCTCACCTCTCTTCTTTGTGTTGGGATTTTGTCTGGCTTTATCTCTCATAATTTTGGTGCATGTTGTCACAACCATTGTGAGTTTGTGTGTGCTACTGCTAGTGTCCAGAAAACACTTTCTTTGCAGTTATCCATAGCCTATGGCTCTTGTGATCTTTCTGTCCCTTTTTCCATGATGATCTCTAAGCTTTGCAAAGGCAGATTTTGATATAAATGTTCCATTTAGGACTGAGCACTCTGAAGTCTCTTATTCTCTACCCCTTGGACAGTTGTGGGTCTCTCTGTATTAATCTCCATTTACTATAATAAGAAACATCTCTGAAGAGAGTTGAGAGGTGGCTTTTTAATATATTAGTATAACAATAAGCCATTATGAGTGTGGTTAATATCACTTCCATTTAACACAAGATTAGAAGTAGGGTCTCCTCTAAGGCCTAGGGCCTATCTCTATACATAGGTTACTGACCCTGATAACAGTAACAAGTATGGTTTTCATCTTACAAAAGCAAATTTCAAAAGAACCATAAAGTATTTTATTATTCCCACAATATTTGTATCACTATTGTATGAATGGGCCTATTTTGCAAGGTAGGTCATTATTTTAGGTTACAGCATTCACAGCGGTATCACCGATGACTATGTTTCTCCCTTGTAGTGTGCATAGCAGCTCCCAGCACTATGAAAGCTAGCCAAAAGGGATGAAGCTTCTAGTTCAGAGCCAACTTGATTTCTCAATATTTTATGACTCAAGAATGTTGTTTCTTCAGTAACAGAGTCTCAACATCAAGTTTTGGAGGGTAACAAGAAGCAATGGCCACATTCTATAATTTAATTTTTGTGGGACGCCATTGGTCAATAACTCCCAAGGAGCATGTCTATTCCTGGCAGTGGCTTTTTATTTGCTAATTTAGTAGAAACATTGTTGCCTATTAAATGTAACTCCATGTAGAGTTTTTTTATGTGCACATGTACATATATTAGGAAGCTTCTACAGTAGTAAGCTTCCATATAATGTTTTCAAAGGGTCTTTAATGTTGGTTACCATCCACCTAGACTCTCCTCTACCTTGCCTTCCTATCCTTCATCCTATTTCCTTTTCTATTCATCACTCCCATTTAGTCCTTATTCTCATATAGGATGATTATCTCCAGATTCATCCAATTACCTACAAAATTCATTTTTTAACAGTTGGATAGTATTCCATTGTATAAATGTACCACATTTTCATTTCCATCATCAGTTGATGGATATCCGAGGCTGTTGCCATTTCCTGGCTATTATGAAGAGCACTGAGTATGTATGAACAAATATCTCTGTAGTAGGATATATAGTCCTTTGGATATATACTCAAAAGTGCTATAGCTGTATTATACAGTAGATATATTTATAGTTTTTCGAGGAACCTCTACACTGAATCCCATAGCGGTGCACAAGTTTTCACTCTCAGCACTAGTGAATAAGTATTTCTCTTTCCTCATGTGTTTGTTGCTGGTATATAGCGGGGTGCTGATTTTTGTGTGTGGCTATGTGGTGGATGAGTTTATAACTATAGGATTTTTCTGGTGACGTATGTCTTTTATATATTCACCCACCTTCTTCAAATAAGAATACTTTGTCTTCTTTGCTAAGACTTCAAGCATACTTATCCATATCTATATTGTTTAGATAAAGAACTGGATAAATGATAGAAGTTTACTTTGCATCTATTTGTCTGAAATTTCAATAAAATATGGTTTTTCAAATCTTGAGAGTAAACTTTGTTTTATTTCTAACTTCCAAAAGACAAAAGATGATTTTAAAATAATCAAGAAATTATTTGGAGAAAGCGAAGAACAATATGGCCACATCTTCTTCCTTGAATCCATAGAAAGCTGTCTTAGAGATTTAGAAAATCTGTCCATAAGAAAGTTGCTTTGACTACCAGATGAGATGATTGTCATCTCTCCATGCTTTACAAAAATACTTCATTGTCTTCACTTTTGAGAAAAGATAGATAGATGATAAATAGATAGAGAGATGGATAAATGATAGATAGATGATAGATAGATAGATAGATAGATAGATAGATAGATAGATAGATAGAT
>JADRCD010193662.1:16448-32101 GCA_019843815.1 Montemys delectorum
TCTCTCTCTCTCTCTCTCTCTCTCTCTCTCTCTCTCTCTCTCTCTCTTTCTCACACACACACACACACACACACACACACATGAAAATTAATTAATTTTATTAATTACTAAAAAAACTAAGAAAAAGAGGAGGGTCTTTTAAATTAAATATAGACTGCTGAGTTAAATATTGAAAGGATAATTATGTGCAATTGATGCTGACCAATCTTAGAATTTACGTAAAATTAATTTTTTTCTAGAAAAAAATGTATTGAAATGAGTGAGACTCTGGCCCTAGAGGCATTGCAGGTGTGGCTGCTGTGTCACATGTGTGTCAGTAGGTGGCAGAGAGGACAGAGGCTATGTCTACATTCAGTGTTCTGACCTGTGAACCTCTGAATGATCAGTAACCTAACACTCTCTGGAAAAAAAAAAAAAAAAGAAATGAGCCTGAGACAATCACCAGGCCCATGCCACATAGGCTCTAGTATGTTCCCAGGGCAGGAAACAAGCCAGAGACTAGAAGAACCTCGCCTAGGACCATGGATGGCTCCAGGGGGAGGAGGAAGGAGTGAGCCCAAGACAGATGACCCTCACGCGGGGCCTCTTTTGAGTCCAAGATGACCACCAGCTACAGGGAGCTAGCCTGAGATGACTGCCAGTCTAGCATCATGCCGGCCTAGAGGGACAGACTATGCCCGAGATGACCCCTGCCTGGTGCCATAACGCCCAAGCAGGACATTGTACTCCTAAAACCACCACTGAGATGATCTCAGACACTCAGACTGGGGCCACTAAGAGGAGCAAGTAAGTGGTAGAGAAATGGAAGAGAGCAAGAAACAGAAGGATGTGGGCACAATGAAGAGAGGCAGAACTGGAGGCTCAAGGGTAGTGAAGAACAACCTGATATGAGTAGCTGGTGAAGCTACCTAGGACCATGGTGGGGGGATTTCCCATGCCTGGTACTGGGGTTTTGATTCCATAATTTATACCTTCTGCATGAAACATTATCTCTCCAAGTGCTATAACTTTATTAAAACTAAACACACACATGCACACGCACACTTCTTATGTGAGCTTGTAAAATAATGAACATTTCTCTATGTTTTTCCCAATATCTCTAATGTAATTCATCTCTTTCTTTCCCCTCCTTCCGAATTACACACCCTCTACCACCACTAAAGAGATGGCCCTGTTTTTATTCTCCTGCCATCAACTGAGCATCTATGTTCTACTATCCACTTATATAGAATGGGTATGCCCACCCCCACCCCCATTATGTATGTGTAGTCCATTTTCATTAACTATTCATCAGATAAAAGACATTTAGGCTATTATGAATAAAGTGGAAATAATTACACTGAGCAAATGTCTATGGAGTAGGATGCTGTCCTTTGGGCATGTCAAGGAGTGGGATAGGCAGGTCATATAGTAGGCTATATGATAATCGTCCACACTGATTTCTATAGTGGCTGCAGCAGTCTGCAGTTGCACCAGCAGGCAAAGTGATTTCCTTGTCTCTACATCCTAACCAGCACTTGCTGTCAGCCATTTCCTTGATCTTTGCCCTTCTGACAGGGCCAAGATGAAATCTCTCAGGGCTGTTTTAATTTCTAATCCTCTGATTGCTAAGGATGTTACATATTTTTAAAATATATCTCTTAGGCATCTTAATTTCTTCTTTGGAGAACTCTTTGTTCAGATCCATTGCCCTTTTCAAACTGAGTTGTGCTGCTGTTTGTTTTTGTTTTTCTTTGTCTTTCTTTTTTTTCTTTTCTTTTTCTTTTGTTTTTGAGATCTCTGTATATTCTGGATTAATCGTCTATTGAATGTATAGCTATCAGAGAGTTTCTCCACCATGGGGTCACCATGGGATGTTCCTCTTCCTTCAGCTGAATGTTTTCATTGCTGAATAGAAACTTCTTAGTTTTAGGAGGTTTGGCTTGTCAGTTGTTGGCCTCCGTCCCGGAATGAATGAAGTCCTGTTCAGAAAGTCCTTCCTGCACTACAGGTAAGTTCTGCCTATGTTGTTTTCTAGCAGTTTCAAGTTTCTCTTTAAGACCTTTGATCTATTTGGAGTCAGTTTTGTGAAAAAAAAATGTATAGCTTATGATAGATATATGTCCACCTTCATTCCTACATGTGGACTTACAGTTTTCCCACCATCATTGATGAAAATGTGGTCTTTCCTCCAGTATATATATTGTTTGGTTCCTCTGTCAAATACCACATGGCTATAATTATGTACATCTAAAACATACCTTTATACCTAAGGCATGGGGGAACATTGCAGAAGAAGGGGTGGAAAGACTGTAGGAGCCAGAAGATCAGGACACTTGCTTTGAGACAGTGTCTTCTAGACATGATGAGGATGCTGCACCCATCAAATCTCAACCTGTAAAATGATCAAACAAATCGAAATGCCTAGGTAATTGAGGGAAGTTTCTTAAGGCTACACCTGTAAATGAAGAGCTACAGGCAGTCAGTGATTGCTGAGGGGAAGAGAGTCAGTTTACTCCAGGGATGAGCCTCTGACAGGTTATCCAATCCTAAATGGTTTTGTGTGTGTATGTGTGTGTGTGTGTGTGTGTGTGTGTGTGTGTGTGTGTGTTTGCTTACATGTTTGTATATGTACATTTCTATATGTGTATATGTGATTGTGTTTGTGTTTATACCTATGTATGTATTTGTGTGTGTGAATATATTTGTGTGCATGTTTGTGTGTATGGGTGCATGTGTATATTTGCTTATCTGTGGTGTGTTTGTATATATGTATATGTATGTGAATGTGTTTGTGCATATGTATGTGTATGTTTGCTTATATATATGCATTTGTATGCACACATATGTGTGTATTTTTTGTATGTATAGGAATACATTTGTGAGTATGTGTGTGTGCATGTATGTGTTTGCCTATGTGTTTATTAGTGTATGTGTTTTGTGTATGTGCATGTATGTGAATGTGTTTGTCTATATATATGTATGTACATGTTTAATATATGTGGATGTATTTGTGTATATGTTTATAGGTTTTGTGTATGTGTGTGTTTGCTTGTGTTTGTGTTTGTATGCATTTGTGGGTATGTGTGTAAATATGTGAATTTTTCCTGTGTGCATGTTTGTGTATGTGTGCTTCAGTGCAGGATGCATACATAATACAAGACAACTAATCTAAGAATCTAGAGAACATTCATGTACAGCTGCTATTAAAAATCCTGGCTAAAGTTTCCAAAAGCAAATATTATGAGTTCTTTTAAAGAGGTGCTTAACTAGCAGTATTCAGCTTTGATCTACAGTTCCAAGGTAAACTCAGCAACTTTCCTCAAAGTAGCAACAACTCAGCATGTTGAAATTAGACGTTTGGTTTCCACAAATCTTAGCCAAGAAGTTCTACAGAGTAAACTCTTTTGCTCCATTTAACTTATGTGGAAGAATAAAGGCCCAGGCAAACCTGAGAGGATTTGAACCCATGGTTCCCAAAAGTCTAAATGAGCCAAAGATCATGTTTGGCCATGAATCATTACCCCTGGCAGGGAATGCACAAGACTTTTCTAGCCTGCTTACATTGACAAAGCTTTTTAAGAAAAGGATTCAAATGTTCCCCAACTGCAAAGACTCTAGGTGTTTCACTCGGTGTCATAGGTAAGTTCCGATTAAAAAGGCCTTTGCTGGGATCTTCTCTGTGGGAAGAATGGGAACTCACTTATCCATGACAGAAAAGAGGCTGGGAAAGGCAAGCAAACGGCTTCTTTACATCACAACCAAGAGAGTCTAGAGAGAGACAATTTCACACGAAGAAATAAGTTAAAGGAGGCAATTTTCTGCTCCCTCAGGCTGTGTGGTAAGGTGGTAAGAGTCAGAACCGAGGGGAAACCCTCTGAGCTCCTGTCTGCAGCTTAGATAAGCACTTCCTGTCTGTCCTTAGGCATATTGCCTCATCTGTTTAAGGAGCCTTGATGAAGTGTCTCAATTACCCATCTGAAATAATAGCTGTTTCATCAGGGGTATTGTGGCATTTAATTAAAGCCCATGAAGGGTAATGAGATCCTCAGATAAGAGCATCTATAAACACTCAGAGATGTACGTCTGCATACATACATGCCCCATACAGATGCCTGCTAGGCTGCAGAACTGAACAAAACTTTTTATTGGGCAAAACTCTTTCTTCATCTCTGCAGTATGCCTACTGTTAGTCTTGTTGCCTCAGACTCAGAACATAAATTCCTCCAGGGTACTGTTTTCCGAAGGTTGCCTAATGCTTGTGCTCCGTTCCTTGCTTAAGGGTTAAACACCATAGGCAACTGCCAGTCACCTGTGATGCTAATACAGTATTTCTTTGAACCTCACCTATTAATTTCCAAGTTTCACAGTCTTTTCCTGGTGCTGCTTAACTAATATCATGGTTATTTCATATTTCTAAGTTGGACGCTTTTTTGATTTGGAAATTTTGGGCAAAAACTTTATATGACTTCTGTTCAGAAAGAAAACCAGTGTTTACTAATATATATTGATCTGAATATGTTTTTACTGAATTTTTATTAAAGTTGTAGATAGTTTGAGCTGTTTATACTCTGTGTTTATGCCATATTTTAAGCAGCTTTAGTGTAACACATTCGGTATAACATGCACGACAACGTATTCAGCAAGCTTAGAGTAGTAATTTATTATGACTTAGGTTCTGTGGATCAGCTGGGCATTTGTGATGGTCAGAGCCAGGAAGAGATGATCTTGAGTTGGCAAGAGACTATATGCCTGTGGGCAGCTGAAGGTTGACTTGGATTGAATGGTCAAAGACAGCCATGCTCACATATCTACTAGCTGTCCATTTTTGGTTTGAGACATTGTAATGTATAACTTCAATTTGTTAAAATCTAATTTTTAATGATGGTTCTTAAATGCTTTAACCTCCCCTTTAGTCCACCATCCACCAGAGATAGTGGGGAAAAAAGATATGGGGGAAGGAGACATGTTTAGAAAGGTTCTTTGGAGCAACTCCTGTCTGTGTTGTCTGGAAATAGGCAATTCACAGGTTAATAGTGGCAGCTTGATCCATTCCTAAACACTTCACAGTTACACCAGCAATCCAGTCCTGTAGAGTTAGCAAACACAAATCGGCAGTGGTGGCACTACCTAGCAGAGACAGCCAGGCCTCAGCCTCAGCTTGAGTCAGCAAGAGGGATGGGAGAAACACCAGAAGTTCTTGGCTGTGCCTCTCTCAGGAAAGCAAAGATCAGCGAAAATGAGAGCCCCACGGCTAGCTCTACAAGAAAGCCAAGCTCAGCCTCTGTCATGGTCTGTTGAGTTCTCTTTATACCTTCCAAACATCACGTGTCTTCCATGTGTCTTGCCTCAGTGTGTGCACCTGTCTCAGCTGACATCACTCTGCCAATCAGCCCAAGTCTGTGGAAGTGGCAAGAAACTACAGCACACCACCTGAAGTTTTTTGGTGCATTTCTCTCTATGGAGGCTCAACAAATGCAGCTCAACTACACAATCTACGGTAGACCAATGCACGCATGTTATTAGCAAAGAGTCCTTCATCGAGTCCTTTCACAGGCTTGCTTTAGCACATCATCCTTTCTCCTGTGGCTGCTTCAGCTAAACATTCCTTCACAAGTCTGCCTCAGTCTTTCACCTTTGTCCACTTCAGGAAAGCACTCCTTCAGATGTTTGCCCCAGCAAAACACCATGCAACCAATTTTCCAAAGAACCCTTAAGTTTCTACTCCAGTAATGACTGGACCACAGTTCTTTTCCCAACAGACCTTGCTAGATGTGTTTCCTTATTAATGTTAATGAAAAGTGCAAGCCTTTGATACCTAGGAAGTGAAACAAGCCAACTCTTGCCGTACTGTACTAGCCAGGCAAAGTTGTAGGTCTCATTGGTTTCCTGTTTCTTTCTGTGTTTTCTTTCTTTCTCATGGTCCAAATAGCATCTTGAGTTCTCTCACATACATGCTGAACTTAGATAGGATCTACAAGAGACTGTGTAATGATCCACTCCCAAAACATCTATGTCCTAATCATTAGATCACATGAACTTGAGAAAATAACTCTGCAGACATGCTTACATTAAGGCTGTTTAAATGAGTTTGTCCTTTAACTACAAGAGTCCTTGTAAGAGAGAGATGGTGGAAGAGTCACTACGTCAAACACAGAAATAAAAGGTGGATAGTTCAAGTAAGATTCTGACACTTTTGGCTTTGAAAAGAGAGAAAAGTATGAAATAATGAAGTTTTAGAAATGAAAGGCAAGAAAATTATTTCTAACTCAAGAATCTAGAGCAACTACAGCCCTCCTAACCTTCTGACTTTAGCCAATTAAAACCAATTTTGAATATCTGAGTTCTCAAAATATATAAGAGAATAAAAATATATTGTTTTAAAACACTACATTTGGGATAATTTGCTACAGAAACCAGAGAAAGCAAATCTAGAGTTCACTAAATGTTCGGCATAACACTTCTATTTTAATTTGTTTGTTTAATGTGGTCATATAGCCTTAAATAGCTGCAAGAGAGCCTGAGAGAAATGCACTTCTCTTTTTGAATGTTATCAGGAAATCCTAAGAGGATGATAATATTAAGAAATGCCTGCTTCAAATGAGGAAGAGTTCACCAGCATGCATTTGACACTTATTGAGCATTTACCAAGAAGAACCAAGAACTATTATGTGCTCTGGGTATGTATTTTTGCGCAATTCATACAAATTCCTGCTCTTATATGACTCACATTCTGGAGAGGAAAAAACAAAGTTATGAAAATGTAATATGCAAATCAGTGGCTTATGTTACTGGAAAATAAAATAAGGTCTGTGTGTAGAGTTAGCTAGTGCATGGCCATTCTAGAACAAACTTTAGAAATAATGTAAGATGCAACACATTTGGAAGCAGTAGGAAAAATAGCCAGCTGGGCAGTTTGTACTATAGCCAGTCAAAAATCCAACTTAGGCAACGACCTCTGGAATGACAGAATAGGAGCTCTGTGGGTCCTTTCTCCTGTAGAATAAACATAACTGATTGCCATTAGTTTTTAAAGCAAAGTCTCTGGAAATTATCCTCATGGCATAAAACAGATGAAGCAAGATTCTACTGAATCATGATAAGAACAGGCTCAGTGGTGCTGGCTGGCCTGTACTCTCAGCTACTTGAGAAGCCTAAGTAGAAGGTTTGGAAGGTTAAAGGCTGCCTAGACTGGAGAGCAAGTTCATGGCCAAACACAACTTTTCACAATTGTAAAATTTTATTTTTGAGATTTTTTCAGTACGAAAACTGTATTTACATCATTCTCCCTCTCCACCCTCACTCCAATTCCTCTTACCTCCACACCCTCACGTCTTCTTAAAGGCATGGCCTCTCCCTTTTAAATTATAATTGTTGCACAAACACATTTATGTGTACATGTATGTATGTTTATGAATACAACTACCCAGGTCATTTAGTGCTGCTCATAGGTATTTAGGACAAACCACCTGAGATTTGCTAGCCTATCAGAGAACTCTTGCCTGAAGAAGTCTGATTCTGTGGCTCTCGGCAAGCACTCATTATAGCTTTCCTTTAGGGGTGAAACCTTCTGACAACTCCCCATCCATGTTATTGTAATTTTATGTTAATTATTCCTATTCCTCAGCCTCCTTATTGATAAATGAAGACAATAATAGTGGTCTTTTAACTGTATTGAGATGATCAAATGAATATGGTTTTAAACTCAAGGTTTAACTTGTATCAATTTCAGTTTATCCTTTTACATGGCAGAAAAAAACATGTCATAGTGTATAGGAGAGACTATTTTGTTCAGCTAGCTGCTGTGTTATCACCTACTGCCATTTTCCCTTTTGTGTAAATCCAACATGCCCAATCTGCTATATTCTGGGAGAAGCGCAATGTACTTAGTGTAATAGATTTTTTTTTCTTCCTCTTGGAGGAAAGGATCATTCTCTCTCATTGGTACCCTTCCCACCAAGTAGTATCGACCTACTTTTTCTGGATTTCAAAATAAATTGAGTAACAGGATTAAAGGTCAGAAAATTATTTGCCAGCATGAAATAAAAGTTGGCTCTGAACCCATAAAAGGTTCTAGCCGCGAATCTGGTATTAAGTCCTGTGTATGCAGCTAAATGCTGCAAAGGAGACCACAGGGTGTCACAGAACACAGAGAATGGGGACCTCATTCAGCCCAACTCACCTCATGGATTCCTCCCACCCCTCCCTACCAAATGGTCTGAAACTGGCCTTTTTGAAGTTGATCTTCTGAACAATCATTTTCTGTCTTCAAAAAAAAAGTTTTAAATGGCTGTCTCAGTAAAAGTGAAATCAATATTCTTTTAGCCTGGGCTTTTAGCAGATAATGTCCCCCCATAAATCATGGGCATAATGACACTAGAATAATTCATCATCTCATTACATTTACATATGATGCACCACATTGTTCTGAGTCGAAGGTTATCTTCCCTGCCTGGGACTCCATCCAGAAACAAATAAAAGACCAAGCAACCTGATTATTTCATGATCCGTTTATAAGCTCTGCTGTGGATCAGTTTCCCATCTGTCAACTACTTTTTCTTTACATTCCTTCTGTGTGAACACTGCAGGGACCTGTTCTCCTAGCTCAAGGATTTCAATTACTGTTACAACTTTGTTTGAGAGATGCCTGTCTAAACTAAAGATGCTTTCTGTACTCTCTGCTTCCTTTGTATCTTATGCCAAGTAAAGTTAGTGGTAACCAGTGAGGCATTTATTAAGCACCTAGTATGTTTTAGGTATGGTTCTGAATGCTGAAGTCACATAGAAAAAAAAACAGATGTATTTGTAGTGTTCCTGAGCCCACCATCACATTAGGAAAATAATCAAAGAAGATGTGGGAAAAAAATCATGGCAGCATTGCTAGAGGTGGATACTGAGAACAGAAGACAACCTATGCTATTAGTAAGGGAACTTCAGGCTAGAAAAAGGGCTCTGTAGAGTACTTGCCTTCAAGTAGGAAGACCTGAGTATGATTTGCAGAACGCAGGGGGAAGAAATCCAGGCGTGGTAACATGTATTTGTAGTCCTAAAACTGGGGAGGCAGCAGGAAGACTCGGGGAGCTTGCTGGACAGCCAGCCTAGTCTACTTGGTAAGTGCTGGACCAATGAGAGGCCTTGTGTTAAAAAAAAAAAAAAAAAGATGGATTGCTCTTAAAGGATAATACCCAAATTTATCTTTTGGCTTCACCTGTACATACACACTTGTACACACACACACACACACACACACACACACACACACACACACACCACACAGAGCACACAGAGCACATACAAATAAAAAGTTAGAGAACATCCCTAGTGTGATGAGGCATAGATTGTGGAGCGAAACTCTGACCTAAATGTTAGAAATACCATACTTGTTCAAAATTGTTTGATGAAGGATGAATGAACAAGACAAGGTAAAGGCATTAGTGAAGAGTCCAGACCATCCTACAAGATATGGGGGAGGACCACTGGGGATGCAGGCTCGTATTGACCTGTGGTGTTGACCCTTTAGATGACCTCTAAGACTCTCCAGAGCTTGCAGGAATCCTGGCCTGTGTCATCTCTTTAGAGAAAACAGCCCTGCTTGTGAACTTCAAAGTTGCCACTTATGGTTAACATCATCCAAGATTTACTTTGTCAAGTTTCTAAACCTTGAGTTTTTTCAACTGTAAAAAAGAAATAACAAAGACCCTCTTATGGCTGCTGTGAAGATTAAAAGAGATCATATATGCCAAAGCAGAAAAAAATTATGGAAGTTCAGAAGCTAATCTGGGTTCCTTGGCAGTTCATGTTGAAATCCCTACTAGGCTGTTTGTTACCTAGTATGTGACCTTGTCCAAGTTACAAATAGTTATTCTTTAATATACACATGTTCTTCTAAAAATCACTGTGCTGTACGGAATTGGGTAATAAAACCATCATACTTATAAGGAAAAAGTTTGCTACAGGCACATTAAAAGCCTGACCAGAAATACTTTAAAAAATTAGTTAAGAACATAATACTTGGTATTCAGGATTACAATTGTTACATAGCCGAAAATACATAAATGCTTCCCCAATAAATATGGCCACTACCACAAAAATGACCTGGTATTTACTTGTATATTTACTTGTGGAATTTTCATGGAAAGGTTGGAGCTCATGAGTTACGTCGAAGTTGAGGGATGGGAGATTTGCAGTACCGGATGTAGAAAGTGTGGCTCAGAATATCCCTGGTGAATGCTGGTGGGTGGTAGATATTTGGACAGGACTGTGCTTCCTGTATAGATGTTCTTTGCCTTAGAGCGTGGTTATATTCCCTGACAAACCCATCAGAAGTTGAAGATGACACGAATTGAAATGCACCACTTGAGACAAACTGAGCACCATAGCATGCTGCAGCAGACCACTTCTTCCTCCTAGTGCTTATAGGGCTGACTTGAAACTGTGGCTCACGGCCACAGCCCAGCATCATAGGCATTCTCACCATGTAACACTGGCTGGAAAAAGGTCAAAATTCAAAACTGGGAGCATGGTTTTTCCTGAAAGTGCCCTGCTTTTGCTGAGAAACCCCAAAGATAGGTAATTGTATCTTTCATCTACCTTCTCTTTGGGTATCTTTAGATAGCTGGCCTAGAAGAGATGTAAGGTGGCCAGAGCATGACTCACAGGCTTTGATTGCCTGAGCTGGATAACAAAAGAAACAGGCTTTCATGAGGTATACCAGAGTTATTTGCATGAAGTTCATGAGCCATTGGTGCAGGTGGCTGTGTGGGTTTCTCTGGCATTTGCTTCTAGCTGATTCTCCCATAAGCTCTTTAGTCATATGTTCCATTAGTAACTTACTCGTGGAATACTTTTCCCATCTGTATGCCCCAGTGTTACCTCTTACTCAGCCTCCATCCCCAAGTAGTCATTCACAGTTGCCATACACACTCTTTTTCCAAGAATAACCCAAATCCACATCTCGGGTACCAGCAGCATTAGCTCCTGCATCTGAGCCCATCCATTCAACAGTTTCCAGTAGCCATTCATTTCTTCCTGTGTGTTCCAGAACTCCAAGTCTCGGGCAATTGTTTTCTTTTGGACCAACATTGCATTCTATCCCAGGTAAGGCCAGAGGGCATCAGGGTTAGGATGCACACTTTTGAGGTAGAAGGAACATGACCAGACTCTTGGCTAATCTTCTTCTAAAGATAAAAAACATTTCCCTAAACTTTAGTTTTCTTTTGTGGGAATGCCTGTCCCCAGGAGGATTAAATGAAAAAGTGTTTGGGAAATACCCAGTGCCTTGTCTGATGGATTAAATATTTCATTAATATAGTTGTTGGAACTAAGAGAGGTTCAGTTTCTTATGAATAATGGTGGTTGCCCAACAAAGTTACAGATATATAGGAAATATGCATATATTTATAAAATGTTATTGTGATCAATGTTGACTGAATCTAATATCATGTGTACGTATACAGTGTGACTATATTGGGGAAAATTTTAGATCTTTTCCAGCAAAATGGTATATAACTGAGATAAAATACTGATGACTAAGTACAAGGGCCAGTGTAGAAGCTTTACTAGCTGTCAAGGAGTGACACTGTGTGTCAATTACTATCACTGTTCCACTTTCGGGGCCTGTCTGGTGTTCAAGCCTTTTATGGAATGTAGGGTTATAGGTTGAAGCTAGAGGTGCTTTTAGCATATTTAACTCTGTTCTCCACTGAATGTGAAAAGGGCAAGCTCCATTCTGGAAAACATGACTCAAGGATTTTGAAGTGATGCAAAGAGACAAAAAGACTAGTTGGTTGATGAATTTGAGGTGTATCATATGGAGTATTTTTCAGGAAGGATATTTGAAGGGATAACACTCAGCATGAGTTGTTTTATTTAATTTATCTGGTTTATGCACAAGTACTTCAGTTCTGACTCAGGTGGTATATATACTAATTGGGAACCAACCAATGCATTAGAAAAAGTAGATGGATTCACTTCTGAGAATCATTCCAATATGATCAAACTGGACCTGAGCAAAATTACTACTCACTGTGAAGAGGAACTTGTATGAATTCACATTGGGGTACAGAGTTCCTTTTCAGTCTGTCTTGCCCAGTATTTGCATCCTCATAAGTTTGAAAAGCATATAGCACACTCCCTAAGGATGCATCTGCATCAAGTCTATAGAAGTACTGGAAGGACGGCTTGTTAAGTATCTTACAGGTGATTTTGGGGAGGTTCACAAGCAACTTTTAAATCATTAATGCGAATACTAGAGACAGTGAAAATTTAGAAGTAGAAAACTATTTAGTTCAGCTTGCAAATCTAGGGGCAGACCACAACAAAGGCAAGGGACCAACTCTCCTGAGCTATAAAAGGGATGAAGAGTACATCTAGGAAGGAGTAAAGAGCAGGGCATCCTTGTAGGAACCACAGTTCACACAGACGGGGAAGCACTGAAGAGCATCAGCTTGGTGTTTCTATGAGCAATTGGAGCATAGTCGCCAGAGACTCTTTAGGACACATATACTTATAATATCATCATTATAATTAGAGGGTCATAAGTGAGATATTTTCCTGAGTCCTAGATGACTTTTCAACATCATACCAGAAATTTGGTTTAAACTAGCATATGATTATTTTATGTAGATATAAACAAAGTGAGAACATATATATGTATATATATATATATACACACACACACACATATATATATATATATATATATATGAATGATTGGTAGATGGATAAACTATACTTTAATGGGATACATTACAAAGAATAGGTTATTATTAATAATCTTTAGTTTTCACCACTCAGACAACCCTAACACCAGTAACAGCAGTAGTCATAAAAATTTGAGTATGTATATCCATTTCAGTTTTTTAACTGCTACACTCATAGAAATTCTTTATACATACTTATACATGTGCTTAATTAGTTCCCGTTGCAAATGGTAAATGGAAAGTGGAAGACTAGGCAAGATTGTGTGTATGTTCTAGCTTTTCTGAAATCTACAAGAATTTGATGAAGGTGGGGGTCTACATCACTATGGCCTCTGGTGTGTAATCAGACTTAAGACATAATGTCTTTCTTTTGTTTTATTTTATTTATTTATTTATTTATTTATTTATTTATTTATTTTGAGACAGGGCCTTCCTATGTAGCCTTGGTTGGCCTAAAGCTTGGTATGGAGACCTGACTAGCCTAGATCTCGTATGGATCTGCCTGCCTCTGCCTCCTTGGTGCTGGAATTAAAGACACATGTCACCAAACCAGTGAGATGTCATGTTTCAATTTTTTATTATGAATTAATTTCCCTCATTTCCTCTTCATCGTGTAAAGTCATCATCTTGTGAAGTACTTTTTCAAAACTTTAGCAATGTTATTACATATTTGTAATAGAAAGGGCATGTGGGTATGATCATCATAAGACATCCTGGCTTAGTACATAAAGATTAGGAATTACACAGAGGTATTTGCTTAGCCTTACTGCTAACAGGGCTGGGATAAATCTGGAGTCAGGAGCTTTTGGTTCAGCTCTAGATCTCTCTACTCCAAGGCTATTGATGGGTTCACATGTGTCCATTTTTAACTATTTACTTTAACAAGAGGTATTCAAATATATTCCATTTTAGCCATTTATTTAACAAGATAGGCTTTGGAATATTTTTTCATATTTCAACTATTTCTATCTTATAGGAATGCTGAGAGAATAATAAATCTGTGGTTCCTTTGTCATCATCTTCTGTGCATCAAAATCTTTCCCTCATATTCAGAAACCTCAACACCTGAAGGGTGCATGCAGCTTTCATGATACGAATCCGCCCAATGGCTTTTCCCTCTGAGTGCTTTATGTGCCCAAGCTCTATGAGAAATGTCCTTTTCTTTTTCACAAACTAAGCAAGGTTTCCTACTACTTCTACCAACTCCCCACCAGATGACTGATTTTTCCAGAGCTCTGTGTTGCTCCAGAAGCTATCCTGTGGGTAAGACTAGAGCCCACTAAGCCAAGCTTTGGCAAGAGATAGAGATCTCCTGTTTTCTCAAGAGCATAGGAAAAGGAGGAGGCATGGGGATGAGACATCTTGTCTTTGAGGCACAGATGTTGCTAGAGGATTTGTGTCAGGCAGTAACTAGCATTGGTTTCTCCATGTTAGGAGGACAACAGCCTGGGTCCAAGGGCTTGTAAGATGCTGCCAGAAGAAAAAAAGCATTTTGCTTTTGCTTAGAAAATAAATATATTTGGGGCTGGGGAGATGGGTCTGTAAGTAAAGTGCTCACTATGCAAGCATGAAGACATGAGTTTGAACTTTTAGAGCCCAGGTTTTGGTTTTCTTGTTCTTTTTTATTTTTGTTTTTGTTGTTTTTTTGTTTGTTTTTGTTTTAAAGCTGGGAGTGGCAATACAAATCTATAATCTGATTACTGAGATGACAAAAACAAGGGGATCTCTGGGGATTGCTGTTCCCTGTCTAGCCAACCAGTGAGCTGCAGGCTCAATGGGACCCCTTCTCTAAAAAGTAAGGTAGAGAAAGATTGAGGGGGACACTAGATGTCAACCTCTGCTTACCGCCTATCTACCTACACATATGTGCACCTAAAATAAAATAGCAAAAACATTTGGAAGACAACAAATAAATCTTTACATGTTAGTTTCAGAAACAAGAGAATGAAATGAGAAAATCAACAGGGATTGGTTGTAGAAACATAAGCTGTGTATTGCTGTTACATCTCCAGTAAAAGGGTCATGCAGGCCTAGTCTCAAAGATGCCTCCATTATTATGGGAGATGGGTTTCGTTCTCTCATCAAGGATCATTCAATGAACAGGTTGCAGAAAACATGGTGCTTACTTGAAGTTGGGATTACACTAGCCACCTGCCATGTTTGCTGCTCTGGGGCCTGCACTAACCATCAAGAAAGATTGTTTATTGCACAAAAATGGTGTGTGGAATTGACATATCAATAAAATTTATTCCCAATGCTGATGTATTTTGGATGGGTCTGAAACAACACTCAGCAATTTACACCTAGAAAATACTCTCTGTAATATATTACCCTCAGGAAGGTAGAGCCAAAAGCAGTTTGAGATGGTGGCTATGGCTGAGCACATCAAATACACTGACCCATTTTTGTCTTGGTTTTGGCATTGGTTAGATGTTCCTGTAGCTGTCAACAAAGCAATATTTTGACTTTATGGTTGTTTGAGAACTTGAGCCTTGCAGTTTAACATGTTTGGGTTGGAAAACACGGGCTTTGCTTACTACTCACTCCAGAGGCGCGTCTGCATATCATCAATGACGACTGGGCCTTTTCAGACATTTTACCGATAACTAACATTCTGACCTCCATCACCCAGCCCTAAGAGGTATACCCATTAAGCCTGGTGTGTGTGTGGCACATGCCTGTAACCCCAGTGCTCAGGAGAGAGAGGCAGGAGAATCATTCCTTAAGAGCTATCCTTGGCTACAAGATGAATTTGAGACTAGTCTGGGCTGTACAAGAGCTACTCTGAAAATAAAACGTGTAGCTATTTTCAGAAAGTTATATAACCATGTTCTAAATCAGTAAAATGCCAATAATAGCTTCATATGAATAAATCTGTGGGAATGATAATAGTAATAGGACATGTGACCTTTTGAATAGAGGCTGCGACTTAACAAATGCTCCAAAACATGTACAGAATTTTATAAAAAAAAA
>JADRCD010193664.1:0-20809 GCA_019843815.1 Montemys delectorum
ACTGGGCTTCTGGGCAGAACAATTCAGGTTGGCTGTCCCCAGGGCAGAGCAGGGGAACTCGGGATACACACAGAAAAGGTACCAAGGTCTATCTTGCACTCCAATAGGAAAGACCTAAAGCAACCAAGCAATAGGATGGACATTCAGAGCAAGGACAGTCCTCCCCATCCTTTCCACAGCCCAGCAAGGAGTGACCATGTCCAGGCAGGCATATGCGTTCCCCCTACCCTGCCCCCAAACCCAAGTCACTCTCCTAGGCAGCCATCCCCAGGGTATGTGTAGATCTCAGCTGCCTGACAGTAACGACCAGGCCCTGCTCTACACTTTGTGTGCAGAAGCCCTCAGGAGCTGGTAGACAGGAGAGAAGTCCAGGGTGGTTGGCTGTCACCCACAGCACCCAATAGCCATGTGCACAGGGCTCACAGACACCCAAGGCCTGGTTCTCTACAGAGACCCAGTGGAGGGAAAGAGTCCCTCCCTACATGCCTTCTCTCTCCTTCCGATATGCTTATTCATATGAGAGAGTGTGGCCATGAACTCCCTACCCCCACCCCAGAAGATTCACAGCTGCCTTAGGTGGGCCAGGCCCGTGGCCTTGAAGACTGCCCACTGGAGGGGAGAGGAAGAATTGTGGCCTTCTAGTCTCCTAGAATTACCAGCTGCCCCACGTGATAAGAATGGCAGATAGCAGGGCTATTCCCAAGCCCCGAGCAGGAGACAGTCCACTGGACCTTTCAGACTTCTCATTTAAAAAGAAATCTTTCAGGGATGGTGCGCTGACTGGCTTTGTGTCATCCAGACACCAGCTAAAGTCATCTAAGAGGGGGGATCTCAATTAAGAAAATCCCCCTATAAGATCAGGCTGCAGGCAAGCCCGTAGGGTATCGTCTTAGTTAGTGATTGATGGGCTTGGGCCAGCCCACTGTGGATGGTGCTGCTCCTGGGTAAGGGGTGCTGGGTTCTATAAGAAAGCAAGCTGAGCAAGCCATGAGGGGCAAGCCAGTAAGCAGCACCCTCCATGGCCTCTGCATCAGCTCCTGCCTCCAGTTCCTGCCCTGCCTGAGCTCCTGTCCTGACTTCCTTCCGTGAAGAACAGTGATGTGGAAGTGTGAATGAAATGAACCCTTTCCTCCCCAGCTTGCTTTTGGCCATGGTGTTTCTCTTCACAGCAATAGAAACCATGACTAAAGCAGCTGTGAGATGGCTCAGTGAGTGAAGCAGGCAATGTGTAGTCCTGAAGGTCAGAGTTCAGATCCCCAGAATCCACACGAAAACTCAGGCAATGTTGTTCTTATGTCTAATCTGAGCAGTGGGGAGGCAGGACAGGCAGATCCTTGGCACTCATTGGCCTACAGTGGAAGCCAAATTGCTGGGCTTCTGGGTCAGTGAGAAGAAAGCCTACATTTACTTCTGGCCTCTGTGTGTGCACACACGTGAACACATGCATGCACACAAAGCATACCCACATAGTTCTATATCCATAGTAAGTGTTCATTACATAAAATCACTACGTTTGGGAACAACTACTCAAATAGTTTGTAGTTCGTGCTCACAGATGAGAAAGACTGAACTCTAGGTGCCAAGAAAGCTGACCCAGGCTCACATAGCACATAGAGAATTGGAACCCTGACCATGATATTCTCAAACTGCCCTCTTCAGAACAGGGACTGACACCTCCCCTCCAGCCTACGGAATGCCTCCCTTAAGAAATACTTCACCTCAGCCCCAGGGAGAGGTTTCCCTCTGCACAACCAGTTCCAAGCAGGTCTAAGCTGGATCCCTAGGGCTCCTGGGTGGAACTTTGCATGGCACAGGCTCTGAGAGTGTATGGAGAACTGCCCCAGCATACCTTGCACTACCCTGGCTCTGCCCTAGCATGCCTTGCATCCTTGCTCTGCCCCAGTAAACCTTGCATGATCCTGGCTCTCCCCAGCATGCTTTGCATGACCCTGGCTCTGTCCCAGCATGCCTTGCATGACCCTGGTTCTGCACTGTCCAATAGGGCTGCCACGCACTATGGTTGCTCAGTCCCACCCTGCATCCTTGCCTTCTCAGAGAGCTGCAGTCCCACAGCCTGACTGGGCAGCTGCCAGGTCCATCTGCCCCAAATAGCCTTCTTCAGAGAGACTCTAGGCTCTCCCACTCCATTCTCCTCTCTCAGAGCAGGCTTGGCTCAGGCAGGAAAAGCCTATTCTCCCTGCACTATTAAACACAGCTCTTCAAAGACACATCTCACATTGAGTTAAACCCTTTCGTGAAGCCTTTGGTGGCTTCCATAAATACCATAGATGAATAGGCCAGAGCCCATGAAAGCCCTTATTTACGCAGGATGAAGGGCCAGGAGGAGCAGAGGGAGGGAGCCTGGAACACGGCCATGGGGCAGGTCAGCTGAGGAGGGCATCGCAGCTCAGGGCTAAGGTGGAGAGTCAGGAGGTTTTGTGAGGAGGACTCTGGGCAAAGAATATGACTGCCTCTCATCTCCCCAAAGAAACTAGCCTCTGTCACTTCCCTACAAAACAAACAAACCCCTTCTATTAGGCACTTTAGGTCGCTCCAGAATGACCATCATATGTACACAGGCTGTGTGCTGTGCTGCACAGTGGGTGCCAGGACCACTGGGTACGCTTGCAGCTAAGCTCCAGAGCTAGAGCCCAGTGTGAGAGTCGAGGACAGCCTGGCTGGATGACAGAGGGTCCTGGGTAGTGACAAGGACAAGTCCAGGAAAGCTACCTCGTGAAAAGCAAGAATAAACTAAAACCACATCTCTGTGAGCTGTGTCATAGCTCAAGTGCAAGCTCTGCCAGGGATTCACATAGCTCAGAACATGTGGATGCAGGCATCAGAACACGTGGTGAATGCAGGCATCGTTTGACTAGCTCACAGTCATTTTCCCAAGCTAACCCCAAATTGCCTTTCCAGCCCCTCCTTTGGAAATGGTGCTCACCTATACCTGAGGCAACATCCAGGCATGGCTGCTGAGCCCTGATGGGAGCTATGGGTGAAAGGAAATATGATGCCAACAGGAACCCAGGTTGCCTAGAACAGACAGTGAGAAGAATCTGCTACACACAGGGGCAGGAGGAAGCCTGCCATTGACACTTAGCAGTTTGTTTAGGTGTGCAAAATGTAATTAATTTTGGTTTCACACATCTCAAGTGGCTCTAAATGATGTTCATTCTGGAACATTCTAAATGTCTCATGGAGGAGGTTTTTTTGTTTTTTTTTTTTTTTTGGCTTCTTATAGTGATTAATACTCAAAGATGGGGTTAAGACTTTAAAATCTATGATCTCTCATTAAGACTGAAGCCATCTGCATCCCCTGATTGTCAGCCCAGAGTCTTGGCTCTTGTAAAAATCTCTCCTGGAACTTGGATGGACATGAGCTACTCCAGTTGCTGGAGACTTTCCTGCCCCCCCCTTTTTCTACACACAACTCCCTGACAGCAGCCCAAAGCACCCAAGAAGGTTTCCAAGAGGGAAAGAGGCTTGTATCCAGGGTTCCCAATGTGGGCCTTTATCGTCAGGCAGAAATGGAAGCCAGGTTCAGCCAGTGGGCTGTGTGTCAGCAGCTGGCCCAGCTTCTCTGTGTGAGGGAAGAACCTTTGCCTCAGGGAAAGAGCATCATCCATTGCAATCACAGGCCTGGAGGCCTCTCTGCTCCACGGCAAACCTCTGCCTTTTTCCCCTAACTTTCTGGAGCTGCCTCCACCCTACCATGAGCCTCATTCTCTTCCATCAACAGTAGCTAGACAGCACCTCAACTCAGCCAATGCTGTCTGTGACTAGAGCTCTGAAGGAGCCTTTCCCTCAGGCCTAACTCAAAGCCCAGAGAGAAAGGAACATTTACCCTTGTATGTGACCTGTTCTCTGTCTACCCAAACCCAGTCCACAAAACTCTGCCTGATTCTGGGACTCCACCCACTGGCATATCCACTCATTCCAGCCTACCATAGGGAGCTGGCTGTTTCTGGAAAAAACAATCCTTGCCCTGTTCAATGTGTCTCCAAGGTATGCATGCCCCTCAACGATACTTTGAATCACTCACCCTAAGTTTATAAGCCTGTAGAGTGACCAATCCCTCTCTCCAGAGCAACTACTAGAAAGCAGGGGAGGCTTGGATCATCTGGGGACCACAGAGCAATGCACTCCAGGGCAAACTCTGAGCCTAATCCTGGAATGGAACTTTCTTCCATACCCAACCCCTTGGAAGCTAACCATCCCCAAGCATCCTGCATCCTGGGAGCTACAGTCCAGTGCCACCAAAAGGCACCAGCATCATGCTGTTCATGAGGGTTGGCAATGCCTTTTCTTGTCACATGTGTGAATGGTTCAGGGAGCTGTTGGCTTCCCAGAAAGCAGAAGGCACTGAGGAGAGGAAAGTTCTTGGAGATCATGGCTCAGGGTAGGTGCGACAAGACAAGGTTCTCTAAGACAGCAGGGGGCACTTGGGCAGTCTATCCACACAGTCACTGTGATGATAAATGTCCCCTCATGGTCTTGAATACTTGGTCACCAGGCTGGTGGCATTGCTTGTGAGGTTATAGAACCTTTGGGAAATGGAGCCTTGCTGGAGGAAATACATCACTGGGGAGGGGGGGTTGCTTTGCATGCTCAGAGTCTCACCCCACTTGCTGCTCAGGCTCTCTCCTTCCTGCTTGCATTTGACAATGTCAACAGCCAGCTCTCATACCCTGCTGCCATGTCTGTGGCTTTATGCTGTGCTTTCCCCTCACGGTGGAATCTAACCCATTAGAACCATAAGCCCAAATATGAACTCTTCCTTCTCTGAGTTTCCTTGGCATTCCATCTCAGCAACAGCAAGGTAACTGATACAGTATTGCAAGTGAAAAGATACACTGTATCCATACTGCAGCAAGGTAACTGATACAGTATTGCAAGTGAAAAAATACATTGTATCCATGCAGCCAAGGCTGAGCCCTACCCTGCACAGAGGAAGGTGGAGGTGCAAACAATCAGGCTGCAGTACGAAGGACACACTGATGGGACCAGATGGACCCCCCTTCTCCAGGAGGAGCTCCTGATTCCTGCTCTGCAAAAATGCTATTGGCAAGAGGTGATCTCCAAGTTCTCATCCAGATCTGATGATGGGCAGGTCTTCTGGGGCATGTAAGAAACCGCGTGTTTCCTTTCTCCTTGGGAGGTTCAAGAAGCATCCTTGAGAGGGCCTTCCAGGGCTGGAACATAGTCATAATGTCTCTCACCACTGATAATATATTCTGTGCTTGCTGTGCTGGACTCTGCGGAAGACACCTGTTCTCAAGCTCAAGAACAGAGCGACACTTCTGGGCTGACAGCTGTTACGGAGTCACCCCCAGGGTCAGACTGAGAGAAGCCAGTACCTAGTGTGCCTCAAGAGGTCATGCATTGCCTATATGCCTATCCCAGGTAACGTGACATTTTAATACACGGATATATTATATCATGCTTACATAAGGCTAGACATGCCTCCTGTTAGTGCATATGCATGGTGTATGCCTGTGTGTGTTTGTGTGGGTACCTGTATGATGGGCAGAGGTAGGAGTCTTCCTCTGTGGCTACTCACTTACCTCAATAGATATGACAGAGTCTCCCATTGGCTTGAGCAGCTAGCCAGTGAGCCCCTGGGATCTCCATGTTTCTGTCTCCTCTTCACTTCTTATAAGCATGCATTATGCATCCATTTTTAATAACTTTATTTTATTTATGTATATGTGTATGTGTGTATGTACATACACGTGATGAGGGCATGGCTACCAGAAGAGGGTGTCAGATCCCTAAAGCTAGAGTAACAAGAGTGTTTCTGGGGTGCCCAGCTTGTTACAGAAGTACTCAATTCCTAATTCCAGTCCTCAAGACTGAACAGTGGTGTTTCTAACCACTGAGCCATCTCTCCAGATCCACTCTCAGCTTTTGACATAGGTGCTGGGGATCTGAACTGAGCTCTTTGTGCACTTGAGTGAGTCAGCCATCTTGCCAGCCTCCAGCTAACCATCTATCCCCTGCCTTCATGAAGGCCACAGCCTAGGTGTCACTCTCTGGAGTCTCCCTAGCTCTCCAGGAAGGAGCTGGGATGCTGGTCATGATGGCATATCTGTGCCTGATGAGTCCCATCTGCCAACTGTCTATACTTGACTAAAAAAATAAATAAATAAAATAAACAGGACCTCAGATTAAAGGGATGCAGTCACAGAGCCGAGATGCTGGGGGAATATCAGACAGCAGAAACTCATGAGAAACTTGTCAGCAGGAATGTGCAGGAAGTCTACAGGAGCCCTGCTGTGCCTCTCACAGGGCAGACAGCTGAAGCCAAGTCGGAAACACAGGCAGGGCCCTCTCCCTGCTTGAGCAGAATTCTGTGGCCCTTTTGACTTCTGGAATGACTGGGAGAAGGTTGGACACACCACATCCTTCATCTGGGACAGCGTCAGAGGGATGAGAGACTGGCCTCCAATTAACACAGCACGGAAGATCTTATGTCCTGGACAAACCCTGCCACAGGCGCAGAGAACAGGAAGGATCCTGTCTTCTGTCAGTGAATTTTAAGAACGAGACGAAAGGTAGCTGAGAGTAGGGGTGTTTCAACTTTAAGGTGCATTTTTAATTAAAAGAAAGAGATCAGAGCCGTGATGCAGCATCATAAAGCAGATAATTTTACAGCTGGATGGTCTCCCTCTGATGTACTTGAAAACCATTTTCAAGCGACATAAAGTTTAACATACCGGTACATCTGCCTACCCGCTAGATCTACATGGAATTTAAAATTTAATTATATTAAAGCTTTGCTACAGTGTGCATCGCAAGCACAGTAACCAAGTGGAACGTCAGTAGAATCTCCACAGAAAGCTTTGTTGTGTTGTGTTGTGTTGTGTTGTGTTTTCCCTCCCTCTCCACTGGAATTCAGTTTGGGGAACCCAGTGTTGAGTTTGACAGACAGTTGATGAAGCTGTCTGAAATGTTTACTGCGTACATAACAAACCCTCGGGGACCCTATTATTTACTCTCTCGGGTCCTGCTTAGGGGCCCAGTCCCTCCCTCCTCACCTCCTCTGTGCTAACACAGAACAGTCATAGGAGGAGGATGTCAGAGAGCCAGGATGACCCTGTGAGGTCGGGAAAGGGTGAGCTGGACAGGCAGGGAGAGCTCATGACTCTGGAGAGAGTCAATCCAGTGTTAAGTTTGTGTCTGTGTCAAAGCACAGCTTCCTCAGATGGGAAACTTTTCCTAGTAACCTATTAGCCACAGGTGCTTCTATGTTAAACATGCAGTCCTGGCTTGGGCTAGTTCAATGGGGAATGCTCGCCCAAAGATTCATGAGGGCTGGTGCTTCCTGCCAGCACTGCAAGATGAAGGAAGGAAGGAAGGAAGGAAGGAAGGAAGGAAGGAAGGAAGGAAGGAGAGAATGAGAAAGAGAGAGGGGGAGGAAGGGACTGCATCAGGGAGGAAGTAAGAACAAGGGAGTATGAGAAAGGAATCCTCACACATTCTGTTATTTAGTTCTGTGCAGTGTGAATTTTCAAAATCCACATAAATTCTTTTATAATAATTATTAACTATAAAAATGCACATTTAAATTGTGATTTGTTTCTTTCCAGTCATCATATTTAATTTCTGGACTTTAAATTAATATTAAAGGAGTTTAGTTAATATTAAAACTTTTTTTTTAATGTTTGGGAGCCAAGGACACAGGCCCAAATCTATCCATTCTGAAAAGCTACACTGAATCCCAGTGATGAACAGGCCCCAGGCAGGGCCTCATAGAGGGACTCCTGTCCAGAGACACCCAGCAGACGGGGGCACAGAGGCAAAAAGGAGGCAGGGAAGAGTCCACACACAGGCAGACAGAAGTACCATTGCATGAGTCTGAGGGATGGCTTTGACATCCAAGGGGATTGATGAGGGAAGCTCAGAGACCATCAGGGCTAGAATTGGGACTTTATGGTCATCGGCTCACAACCTGCATCAGAAGAGCCTGGAAGGTTTAGCCAGAAGTTAGGGAGACAGCTCTGAGGGAGCCCCAGGCACTTCAGAGGTCAGAACAACAGGAGCTGCACACGGGGATGGCCACAGCAGACTACGAAACAGCTGCTGGGACAGGAAGAGGTGACCAGCATGCCAGAGCCAATGGTTGGCAATACGCTGAGGACAGAGACAGAGCCTTTGATTTAGTGACCTAAGCATCATGTTGGGGCTGGAGGCGGAAGGAAGAGAATGGAGCCTTGGAACAGAGCAGACATGGAGGCAGCAGCTAATGGCGACCCACTGAGGGCACAGAAGAGATTGTTGCAGCTCTCAGGAAGGCTTTAGTCTGTCCTTTAATAGGACCCACCAAAGACTGCTCTGTGCTGACAGGAATGTCCCAGTAGAGAGGGAGAAAGCGGCTGATGGACAGCGAGGGGATATTAATAATACCCCAAGCATATGGATAAAATGAGACCCAGCATACAAGTGTCTGGGGTCCAAACAGGCTGCTAACTGACCCAGGGCAAAGCATGCCCTATGGGTAGACCATGTAGGGAGTGGAGCTGCTGTTGGGAACACGCAGAAAGTCCCCCTGCGATCAACTCTGACCTCTCTGTGAAATAAGAGGCATCTCCAACACTGAGTAGCTTGAACATGAAGCTTCAGAGGATCCAGAATGGAGTCTAAACAGATAGAGACTTTAGCCAATGAGCATCATCGGGTAGCGAGGGCACAGTGCACACAGGAAATCAGCACATACTGCTCATGTTTCTAAACCCTGTATGTGAGAGAGCTGGGCAGGATTGCTATGAATCGCTCTGTGAACATTAAAACCCATCAAGGAAGCTGGGCATGGTGGTGGCGCCTGCTTGTGATCCCAGCACTGAGGAACAAGAGGCAGGCGGGATCATGAGTTCCCCAGCCTGGGCTTCATAGTGTGGTAAACCAGCAAGCATAATGGCAGAGAGCAACTCCAGTGATACAGAAATCTGTAATGAGGGGAGACAGCCCCTCATGTGACAGGATGTGACAGAACCCAAGACGTGAAACTCAGAGATGCCCGAGAGGCTTCAGGAGGAGAGGATAATATTATGTGGGGTACAGTGGAGCAAAGATGGGGCACCAGGAACACCCCACACTGCCTCCAGGGGCAGCTGAACCTGGATTGTGGGAGCAGAAATGGCTCCCACCTGCTGGGAAGCACAGAGTTTCCCAAGTGCCCTGGTCTCCAAGCTCACTCAGCTCCAGACTTCCTTCATAGCCTGGGAAGCCTGGAGAGGTCTGTGGGCCGCTATACACTGTATCTTCTCTGGCTTGAAAGCCCTCCTCCCATTCCTCCGACTAATTTCCTGACTCCTGTGGGTGTTCCATATCACACACACACACACACACACACACACACACACACACACACACACACCCCTAAAAATTCAAAGAGAGGAAGCACACAATGTTTGTCTTTCGGGATCTGGGTTACCACCCTCTGAATGATTATCTCCAGTTCCACCCGTTTACCTTTGAATTTTATAATTTCATTTTTCATAAAGGCTAAATAAATTCCATTGTGCAAATGGACCACATTTTCACTAGCCAGTCCTCAGCTGATGGACATCTAGGCTGTTTCCAGCTCCTGGTTATTGTGAGCTGAGCAGTGGTGAATGTGGATGAGCAGTGCCTCTGTAGTGAGATGTAAAGTCCCACGGTATATACCTCAGAGTGGAAGAGTGGGATCCTGGGGTGGATCTATTCTAGCTTTTTGAGAATCTCCACACTGACTTCTCTAGGGGCTGCACTTTTTTTTGAAGTTTTGTTTGTTTATTTGTTTGCTTAGAGATTACAACCCACTCAGTGCTCCCAGGCTGGACTAAAATCCATCAAGTAGCCCAGGATGGCCTCAAACTCAGCATTCCTGTTTCAGCCTCTTGTGTTCAGGGATTACGAGTCTGAGCTCCTGTTCCAGGCTAATTAGCTCTTCAAAGATTTAGACCCAGACACTGCTAGAAAGTGATTCCTAATAATTCCCAGGGATTCCTGGGAGAACCAGCAGTGGCTCTTGCAGAACAAACACTAAATTGATAGCCCTTTGGCAAACTGGGAGAAGACAGAATCCTCGGGAACAGCGAAATCCATCACCGTGTGTCCTATAGACAACGGCGTGTGGGAGGGAGCCTGGGGCTAATTCTGTGGTAATTATTACAGTGTCATAACTCCGATGAAACAGACAATTCCTTAAACAACAACAAGTGAAGCTCGTGCAAAAACATACAGACCACAAAACAAACTTTGATGTAAATTAAATGTGTAGTGAAAGCTTGCCAGTCTGGTATCAGCTATTTTGTTCATGAGTACCACCAAACATTTACAGAGGACGGAATCAGTGCAGACCCCCCCACACACACAGTGTGGAAGACAGACCACTTCCCACTGTCTTTATGAATGCAACGTTATTCTAACACTAGAACCAGGCAGTGGCCATGTAAGGAGAAGAAGTTATCGGCCAATATCCCTCCAATACGCATGCCAAAAATCTTCCTCAAATGAGAAACATATCCCTTATAGATAAGACAAGAGCACTTTATGCTCAAGTAAAGACTGATTTCATATTCCAAAACTGAAGTGACTAGTATGCTATTGAGAGACTAAAGGGAGGAAAGGGATCACCTCAGTACTTGACAGTATCCAGCCCCCACCCATTGTAAAAATCCACAGAGCTCCAACAAGGGTCTGCAAGGAGCTAATAGTATGGTTTCCTGGATCTGATAATGTCCAATAGCTAGGCACTATGCTTTCACTGGGAGAAGCTGGATATAAGGGAGAGACCTCTCTGTACTATTTTTATCTCTTGAGGGTCAGTAATTATATAAAATATAAAAGGTAACCCAACACTCCCCCCCCCAATATCCTTGCAAATTATAAGTGGAAGGGAAATTCTTCAATCCGACAAGAAGCATTTATGAAAAACTTAAAGTCAGTTGCCTGGCATGGTGGCACACACCTCTGATCCCAGCCTGGCATGGTGGCACACACCTCTGATCCCAGCCTGGCATGGTGGCACACACCTCTGATCCCAGCCTGGAATGGTGGCACACACCTCTGATCCCAGCCTGGCATGGTGGCACACACCTCTGATCCCAGCACTTGGGCAGCAGAGACAGAAATATCTCTGTGAATTTGAGGTCAGCCTGGTCCACATGGAGAGCAAGTTCTAGGCCAGTCAGGGCTACATAGTGAGACCCTGTCTCAAAAAGCAAAGCAAAGCAAAAGCACCTGGAGCCAATATTGTGTCTGCAGTTGGAGACTTCTAATTCAATAACAGAACACGAACCAAGTTTTAAATAGGCAAAGATTGGAAAACACTTCATTATAGAAGCCACAGTGGTGGCGAGCAAGCACATAGGAAACTGTCAACATCACCTGTCTTCAGAAATACAGCTAATGTGCCCCTTCTCCAGCAAAAGTTTTTAAATGAGTGAGGTAAGGGGGCGGGGTGAGGTAATGCAGTAGCTCCTGGGAACGTGGAATACACAGGCGCTCAGGAAAGCTTCCTGTGGCCTCGAACGTGAGAGACGCAGCCCAGACAGGCCACTCTGGGCAGGTTCCCAGAAGAAACAACAGTCTATGCCCCTGCAAAAAATCTAAATGCATATACTCATTAACCTTTTGTTTATAATATCAAGTGTGAGGTAACACTACTTGGCTGTTAAAAGCTATGGATTCTAACATGTGCAAGAACGTGGATGGATCTCAAAAACAGTCATGTGAGCACAGGGGTCAAGGTTAAAAGCACAAGCTGCAACATTTAGAGAAAGGTTTAAAAAGTAGAACCCGTTGGGAGTAACATAAAACAAATGCTCGTTTAGAGATGGGGGGTGGGGCAAGATGGACAGATGATGGAGGAGCACACATCCCTGACTTGTATACCTTTGTTATTCCAACAATGGCAGCACCCACACGATGCCTGTGTGCTTATGTCAAACTCATTGTTGGACAGAAAGGGGAAATGTGGGTTGTCCTGATGCTCTCTGTATTCTGATGCCAATTCTGCCTCCTCAAGAGGGGCTGCCCCTGACGAGCAGCCGATCACGTACTCAGGTGATCTCATGTCAACCTTCTCCCCATTTTGACTGGTCGATAAAGGCTGGAGCCTGTGATGGGGCAGTGGAGGGGAAAGGTGGGACAGGAGGTCTTAGAGAGCAGGGGCAGGAAAGAGAGGAGAAGGAGAAGTGAAGGAGAGAGGACTGAAGAGGAGGAGGAAGCAAAGTTGGAGCAGAACCACGTGGCCGGAAGAAATTGCAAGTAGCAGAGTCTCATAGCTGGGGAATAAGTTAGTATAGTGTTAGACCTGTCCAACCTAGGCACATAACTTATAAATATAATAACTGGATTGTATGGTTCTTAGATGGGCTTATTGGGGCTACGAATTCCTGCAACACACATGTGGACAGTTTATAGTCATAAGTCACACCGCAACCAAACAGTTAATAAACACGCTTGTTGATCAAGCTCTGCTGTAACCCCCATTTTACGAATATAGAAACCGACCCACAATTGACAGAACCCCAGAGTCAACACTTCCCACAGCAAGGACATAGTGGAGACATTCCCAGGTGAGAGCAAGACTAATCACAAAGCTCCTCACCCTCGTGGGGACTGAGCACAGTACCCTTTATGGTGCGGGGTACTTTCTGGGATGAATGAGCACAGTGCTCTTTCAGTGAGGCTGGTCCTTGAAAGATGGAAGCCTCTGAAGAGGAGAGGCAAGGCTGAGCTGGGCCTCGCCGCTCTTTCATGGCCTTTCTGGGGAGGGCTCAGGCTCTGCCCCCATCTGTACTAAGAACTGGGTGAAGAGCACCCAGTTATTCTAGTCTCCAGTGGATCTAAATCCATGGCAAGTCTTGTCCCATAACTATCTCTGAGAGCCCAGGCAACTGAATGGTATTTCCTTCATGATTAAAAGCAAGACTAATGATCTTTTCTATTTTATAAAGTTCTTATAAAAATGTAAAAACAAGTAGAGTCCAGATCTCTCATCTTGAGTAAAAGGCCCACTGTGGTCTGGCCTTGTTCATCTACCTGGCTCTACCCACTCTGCACCACCACTCCAGGCTGCCTCTGTTGTGACCCCAGGGCCTTTGCACACACTCAGGTTCATTTCAGACGTGTTACTATGTAGCTTGCCAAATAACTCCAGCAGTGATGTCATCTCCAAGCACTGTGTCGGGAGACTCTGACTCCAGAGCTGCTGAACCAGAGTTCTCAGGCCCAGGCTCTGCTGGGAGTTGTTACTGGAGACCATCACAGCGGTATCATTAAGAAAAGGGGCATATGGGGAGGTGTGGGGGAAACAAAGCCTTGTCCACCAGGTAAGCACTTCAGAGACTAGAGCTGGAGTTTTTTACATAGTTGGGGAGAGGGGCCATGCCAGTTGCATTTTCTCACACACACCAGACCAGCACATTCCGAGATGGAAGAGGGTGTGCATGTGAAACACCCATTTGTTTGCACAAGAACTGAGAACGCAGAGGACCACTCTCGTGCCAGGAGAGAGACTACATACCAGCTGAGGTCCACGACTCTGGACAAGGGGCGACTTTGCAAGCAGGCCTTCCCACAGACAGGCCTAACAGGCTAAATCTTGCCTTCATGCCACCTCCTGACTCAACAAAGTCCCCTGTGTGTCCTGCACAGCCTTGGTCACAGGGGTAGATTAGATGGAGCTGTGTCTGGGTTAGCAGCTGTCTGCCGTGCTGCAGCTTGAGCCTCTCCAGAGGCAACCATCCACCCGCTTGGCAGTGAGGTGAGCTTTCATGGATCTGCAGTTAGTGAGTTGAGGATGGAAGAAGAAATCAGCAGAAGGAGGGCCTTGGGAGAGGGCTCAGCCCAAAGCCTTTGCTGTGAGCATGAAGACCAGGGTTCTAATCCCCTGCAGGTGCAAACCATGGTGTGCTGCATCTACAACCCTAGCACCGGTGAGGGAATGGTGAGCAACAGGTAGGTCCCTGGGATTTGCTGGCCAGCCAATGTAGAAGAAAGGGTAAGCTTCAAGTTGAGTGAGAGACTGTCTAAATATAAGGTGAAAAGCAATCAAGGAAGACTTCTGACCTTCACTCACACGTGCACACATACACGGGCATGTATGCACACATACCGCTACATACACACACACACACACACACACACACACACACGTCTAGAAAAGTGGCTGACAGGCATTGAACACCAGGATCTGGCAAGTCTATTCTGATTAATCACTTGACTTCCTGGGACTCTGGGGAGACACCCACAGCCCAGAGTGAAGAAGCACTAAACAGAGGCAGCCTGGGACATACCTACCCGTGGTCAGCAGCCCAGAGAAGAGGGAAGGCAAGTTCAAAGGCTACACAATATAGACCCTCCCTGAAGTCACCTCAGGAGGGCTGCCTGAGATGCCTCTCTCCCCAGATCCCCCACCACCCTTGGAAGGAGCAGAGATTCCAAGGAATAATGAGAGACTTAGGGCACCAATAGGCTGGGGCGGGAACTAGATGGGAAACGCCAGCTGGATCTTCAGCTCTTAGAAGAAACGAAATTGTAAAGCCTTCCCAGGTCTCAGGACTATGCAGTTAGCTTAAAGCAGGAGATACAGGTGATCAATATGAATCTTTGTATTTTTAATGGGAATCATTACTCAAAATATGTCACTGGCCAATCAATACAAAAGTTAAAACTCATCAATATTTAAATTTTTCCCATTGACATCTTATCATCCTGGCCAGGAAGGAGTTCAGCACATCGCAAAATCCATTATTTAATCTTTTGAGTTTGCAGGGTTCAGAATTAAACACTGCTTGGCTGGTGGGTGTCAGTTAGCAGCCTGGACAGAGGCTGCAGCACAGCCAATTTGGAAGGGGACAAAAGGACAAGCCATGGAGAAATCTGCACCATGCTCAAGCAGGCTGACTGACACACCTGGCTGTGGAGCGGGCAGTCCTCTGTGATGTCCTCTGCGACATGTTGGGTGGCTGTCTTGGAGGGGTGAGATTCTGTGGAGGTGGCCCCTCCGTGGCCTCTGACACATTACCTGGCTTCAGACGAGAGCCCAGATTCCTCCAGGCGTTCTCTCAGGAGGCCTCCCAGGCTCATTTCTTCCAGCCCTACACTATGGTCCTGTTGATTCTCTCTGTCTCTCTCTGTGTCTGTCTCTGCCTCTGTCTCTCTCTCTCTGTGTGTGTGTGTGTGTGTGTGTCTCTCTTTGTGTCTCTGTCTCTCTCTGTCTCTGTCTCTCTCTCTGTCTCTCTCTTTGTATCTCTGTCTCTCTGTCTCTGTCTCTGTCTCTGTCTCTCTCTTTCACTCTCTCTCTCTTTCCTCTTTCTACTATAAACATCACCACCATCCTCCCCAGGCCTGGTTAACTCCTTCGCCTCCTTGGACCTCAGTTTCTGTTACTTTGTCTGAGAGATCTTTCCTTACACAAGTATGGATGGGGGGACATGATCCCATGCTGATCTGGAGGGCAGGTTCTGCTCCATTGTATCATCCACTGGTCCATCCATTCCTGCATCCCCATCCCCCAGTGTGGTACCTGGGACACAAGAGTCATCTACATCAGATAGATGGATCCAGATCAGAAAGTGTTCCCAAAGCTGACTGGAAGAAGAGCAATTTGGGTGGATCGGTTATAGCCTGGAGGACAGAGGTAAATATCCACTGCTAGCTCCATGGTCCCCATGGGTGGTCTAACGTGGGGGAAGGAGCGTTTCCAACGGAACACGGGGAGCTGGGGCAGAGGATGGGAGACACAGAGATTCTCCATTTCCTAGAAACTGGATTTGAGAAGAAGGCAGAGGTGGGAACAGAGGCAGGGTGTCACTGAGAGTTGGATTCAGAGAATTCAGTATCCATCCTCTTCCTGACCTACTGCTCTTGGCTCCAGAAACAGTTACTTCATTAGAGCGCAAGAGCCTCTATTCTCTAAGAGTTCATCTCGAACCACTCGCAAGCCGGTGAGGAGGGCAGTAAATCTTCGCCTACGGCAATTTCATTCCTGCCCTATCAGCCTGAGTCCTAGCTTGCCAACACACCATGCTTCATCATGGGGATTCGGGAAGGAGACCCATGACCTGAAACTTCAGGAACCTATGTAATACACGCTGCTGACAGAGCCTGAGAAATGGTTCAAAACTCCATTAGTGGGCTGGAGAGATGGCTCAGCAGGTAGAGGTGTTTGCTGCCAAGTATGACAACCTGAGTTGGATCCCCAGGATCCATGTGGTAAGAGAAAACCCCAGTCCCCCACATCCATGGCCACATATAGACTAAATAAATAAGCAAATAATTGTCTACTCATTAGGTGCCCTGACCTGCAGTGAAGTCTTGGCTAACACATCACCCTGACTTTGGAGTATGAACATGGAGACAGGCATTGAAGAGGAGATTGTATTTAATCCTGCCCTGCAGTGGCAAACAGAACATTCCAGAGAACGTGTTCCAAATGACAGAGGGGCTTTGTGTATGGCAAGAGGGTGTTGAGTGAGCGTCAGAGAGCACATGCTAGGGGACTTACACAGAAGAAGGTGAGGTGGTTTGAATATGCTTGGCCCAGGGAGTAGCACTATGTGGAGATGTGGCCTTGTTGGAGTAGGTATGGCCTTGTTGGAGTAGGTATGGCCTTGTTAGAGTAGGTGTGGCCTTGTTGGAGTGGGTGTGGCCTTGTTGGAGTGGGTGTGGCCTTGTTGGAGTGGGTATGGCCTTGTTGGAGTGGGTTTGGCCTTGGCAGAGTAGGTGTGGCTTTGTTGGAGTAGGTGTAGCCTTGTTGGAGTGGGTGTGGCCTTGTTGGAGTGGGTGTGTCACTTTGGGCATGGACTTTAAGACCCTCATCCTAGCTGCCTGGAAGCCAGCTAGCAGCCTTCAGATGAAGATGTAGAACTCTCGAGTTCCTCCTGCACCATGCCTGCCTGGATGCTGCCATGTTCCCATCTTGATGATAATGGACTGAACCTCTGAACATGTAAGCCAGTCCCAATTAAATGTTGTCCTTAAGAGAGTTGCTTTGGTCATGGTATCTGCTCACAGCAGTAAAACCCTAACTAAGATAGAAGGGAAATAGTTCAGAGAACAAAAGGGGGGGTCCTCACAGTCAGAGCAGTGTGAACTGAGAAGTGGTCAGGGGGAGCCTCACAGTCACAATTCACAGTGTGAACTGAGAATGACTAGGTGCCCAGAAGGTGCCCAAAGACAGGACAGTCACCATGACCTGCAGCATCGTGCCCTAGAGCCTACTGTGTATCTGAATGGCGTATGTCTAGGACTCGTGGGGGGGGGGGGTGTGCAACTCGGTGGGCCAGCATGTGCTCAGTGGATCTTAAGGTTCACCTTGCACAGTCTTATACATAAGATGCTGTGGGGTGGCCAGGATTAGACATCCTCCAGGCTCCAACCTAAAGACATGTCCCTGGGCTCGGGCCACACGGCTCTTCTGAGATGTGGGCACAGCCACACTGGCCTCCCCGCTACAAGACCTCCATTCAACATGCCACCAAAAGTGCCCAGATGTGGAAAGCAAGATGAATGAGGAACAGAGACCAGGTGAGTGACACACAGGACTCCAGAGGCCTTGGGAACCAAAGTGAGCGCTACAACCGTGCCTGGGGGTCCACAGGACACGCTCCTTAGGAGGGAATGGGGGAAAGTCACAGACGCTGCCAATCACAGGGGGGCTGCAGAGGCCCAGGAGCTGCTGTGCTGGGCCTGCAGACATTTGAGAATGAAGGCATAGCCACCCTTTTGACACTGTGACCCAATGATGTCACCTACAAAATTAACACTCAAGTAACGGTGTGATCAAGTTACCAAAAAGAAAAGAAAAATCACACCAAAAGAAATCTCATGATGTTTTAAGCAAATTGTTAGCCTGTGGCGGCGGTGAGGGAGAGGGAGTTTGGACAGTGTTTATAGCTATCCACGGTCATATACAGTCACATGGGGCCCACAGGCTTCAGGTTAGACATATCTATTAGAGCCTTGTGGGGTGGACAGACTGTCCTCTGGGGTTAAATGTGCTCTAGGCAGACCTGCACAGTTACAGACTGGTTTTGGTTCTCGGGGAAGATGGGCTGGGCTAAGCATAGAAGGGAGCCCCATAGAGCCACGAAAGTGCCCAGGAAACGAGGGAAGCAGAGACAGAGACGGCCGAGCTTCATCTTTAGCACCAGGGCAGGGGAGGGCAGGCAGGTCTAGCTGCCTCACCCTTCAGCATCAGCCCTGCAGCCACGCTCAGAAACTCAAGCCCCACAGCAGGAAGACCCGGAGAGATTCCAGCAGACCCTCCCCAGACACTCTGAGAACCTCTATGGATAGATGAGAAGTGACCGACCCCTGACCTTAGGAGGCCACATACAGAACCCTCATTCATGGCTGCTCTCAGAGCCCAGAAGCTCCATGACGCTCCCAGAAATGACCTCCCCCAGAGCATCCCTACCCTGCTGGATGGTCCTCCCAAGCTCTCTCCCCAGGATAACCCAGGGAAGCCAAGTGAGGGGCTTACAAGTCACCAAGGCCCCACTGAGAGGTAGCACCAGGAAGAGACAGAAAGACATGGCACTTTTCCCCCAAGCCTAGTTTCTCTCCTAGCCAGATGGAGGCAGAATGGCTCCCTACTCCAGGGCTACCTGGCCACCTCCTTTTCTGCTACAGATCATTCATGGAACAACAGCAACCAAGTGCAAGAGTCTCTCCTCTTGATCTCCTGCAGGCAGAACACAAGGCCAAGCCCACCAGGACTTCTGCACCCTCGCAGACACTATTGTGGGCCTGTGTTAGGTGTGTTTGCCTGTAGCCCTGAGAGCTCCCTGATGCTTTTATTGCAGGCCTCTTCTGCACGAGAATACCTGATCATTTGTTAGCAACCACAACATGGCATTAACTGTAACATCTAATTCCTGCCCACTTGGGCGCTTGATTGACCCACCTGTTTGCCCACACCACATTATGAGGAACTGCGGCTTATCTTCATGACTCTCAGTACCTGTGCGGTCTTTATGCTTTTTTTTACTTATTTCGTCATGTATATTTACTGTGCCTGAGCATTCCCACACAGCTTTCCATTGTCCAGTGAGCACCCCCAGCCCAGCCCCAGCCTCTGCTGACTTGGCCCTCTCCTGCTAGTCCCCTTCCTCCCCCAGGTAAAAGAGAGCCACTGTGGTACCTCTCTGGTGCCACCTCTCAGTGGGGCCCTGGTGACTTGTAAGCCCCTCACATAGCTTCCACGGGTTTTCCTGGGGAGAGCTCAGGGCAGGGATGCTCTGAAGGGTCATTTCTGGGAACACCATGGAGCTTCTGGGCTCTGGGAGCAGCCATGGATGAGGGTTCTGTATGTGAACTCCTAAGGTCAGGGGTCGGTCACCTGTCACTTCTCTATTCGAAGTGGCTCCTCCACTTTCATGCCATATCCACGCACGTGATCTTATGCATCTGTAAATCCTAGGCACCACAAACAAGAGCAAGCACACCTGACTTTCTGAGGCCTCATCCACCTATTTAGCATCACCTCCAGCTGCTCCCACTTTTATAACTCTACCCTTCATGACTGAAAATGTCCGCATGAGCATATGCCATGCCACATCACTCTTTGCCCCTTACCATGTCTTCAGACACCAAAATGTACCTCTTGCAAATGGTGCTCAGTAAGCACCAATGGGCAGGTCCCCTCTGGTATGTCGCTGTAGAGAGCTTTGGGTCAATACAGTAGTGTAGCTGGGTCATGTGGTGGATGTGCTCGTAGTCTTCTGAGGAGCCCCTGTAGTAGCCGAACTAAGAGATATTCTCCTATCTCTTACATACACCTAGTCCACATTCCTTTCCACTTAAGCACAGTCTTGGACAAAGTGGCATGTCTCAGCAACAAAGAAAGACAGCAGCATCTTTCTTTCCCACGCTACAGAATTCCCCAGCCTCTGTACTTGATTCTCTTTGATTGTGGGTACCAGGACTAGAGAGACAGTGGGATGCTCCTCACCTGTTTAAGCACAGAGTTGCTGACTTTGCCTGCCTGAGGTGGGAATGCGCAGACAGCCCTGGCTCCCTCCCGCTCTCCTACAATCACTTTCTTTAAAGGACAATTTCACAAAATATGTAATATTGTGTCTTATACGTTAATCAAAACCATGGCTCTGAGACTTTTAATTCTCCCCAGAGAACCCTGGAGCAGGTGGTTTTGTTCCACCAATGGAAGTGGCCTGGGCTTTGCAATTTGTGGTGGGAAGATGCTGAGACTCCCGATGCTTTAATGCCCACCCCCTTGTTCTCAGGCCTGTCCTTGAACATGCACAGAGCGCATGCTTTGAGCATGACAGAATGCATGCTTTGTTTCTGGCTGGCAGAACACCGCAAAAGTCACAGGACAGTGCTCTGAGACTTCTGTCTGCAAGGTCTTACCTGGAGTCCTCTCCCTTGCTGGATCTGGAGAATCAGACAGTGCTGGAAAGCCCTGATAAAGGGAGCTAGATACTCCCAGGCTGGGAAGATGGAAGCGGTTCAGTAGGTAAGGTACCTGCCACATAAGCTAAGTCTGTTCCCTACCATCCTCATTAAAAAGAAAAGAAAGCTGAAGATGGTAGTATACGTTTGTATGCAATGGGAGGACAGAAACAGGAGGATCCCTGGGGCTCACTGGCCAGCCAACCTAACTTTCTGGGCAAGTTCCAGGCCAATGAGATACCCTGCCACTAGAAACAAGGTGGACAGTCCCTGAGGATCAACAGCAGAGGTTGTTCTCCAGCCTCTACATGTGCATACACATATGCATGTAGATTTGTGTGTGTGCGCGCGCGCGCATACACACACACACACACACACACACACACACACACACACA
>JADRCD010193665.1:13420-37164 GCA_019843815.1 Montemys delectorum
GAGAGAGAGAGAGAGAGAGAGAGAGAGAGAGAGAGAGAGAGGAGAGAGAGAGAAAGAGAGAGCGCGCGCGCACATGAGCATGTATGTGGAGGGCAAAGAATGACTCTCAGAAGTTATTTTTCTCTTTTCATCATGTGGGTCCCAGGTATTGAACTCAGGCTGTTGGGCTTAGTGGTAAGTGCCGTTACCCACTAAGCCATCTGTCAGCCGTCAGATGAATTTTAAACTTTTGATTAAGAAGGATTTTCAAATTATTGCTGAAGCCTTTTATGATACATATTTTAGTATCCCTTTTAGGTAGTTTAACATTCATTTTACCTCACAACGTACTGTTTGTTGATTTATCTTACAAGCTGTGAGCTGCAGGGTCTGTAGCTGGGTGACACTGATGATTACGTCTCTCCAGGTAACACGCAGAGTGCCTTCTAGTACCGTGACTGCTAGTCAGTAGGATGAAGCTTCTAGCAGGCCACCCGCTGATTTTTTTTTTTTATGCAGAATGACATAAGTGTTGTCTTCAGCAATAGGGCCTTACTGTCAGCTTGTAGAATGTAGCCAATGGCTTTGACAATAGCCTATGGTGTTTGGGTGTTTCCATGGGGTCCCTTTGGCTAGTGACTCAACAAGATATAGCTCATTCCTGGCACTGCAGGCTTTACTTGGTGGTTTAAGATCTCTGGTTGGGGGTGGTATGAGGGTGGAGAGAAGGCTCAGTGGTTAAGACTGTTCTTCCAGAGGTCCTGATTTCAAATCCCAGCAACCACACGGTGGCTCACAACCATCTGTGATGGGATCTGATGTCCTCTTCTGGTGTGTCTGAAGACAGTGACAGGGTACTCATGTACATAAAGTAAATAAACCTTTTAAAAAAAAAAAGGTCTCTGGTTCGGGCATTGTTTCCACTATTATTTGGTGACTCCATTTAGACTGTTTTCATATATGTTAGAAGTTTCTACAATAGTGGGTTTATATATAGTTTTTCAAATGGCCTTTAGTGTTAGTTGTCCCTACCCAAATTCCCTTCCCTCCTTCTATTTAACGTTCCTGTTCTAGTTTCCCCTTCATCTGTCCATAATGCTATATTCTATTACCCATCTCCATTGGAGATCCTCTCTGGCCCCTTAGTACATACCTAACTTTTGGGGTTATTTGGATTGCAGTGCGTGTATGTGTGTATGTATGTGTGAGGTGTCTTCATCAGTTTATACATACCACATGTGCGTGTGCCTGAGGAAGCCAGAGAGCATCAGATTTCCTGAAACCGGAGTTACAGGTAGGTGTGAGCCACCTGATATTGGTGCCAGGAATCAAACCATCTCCAAGAACAGTAAGTGCTCTTAACTGTTGAGCCATCACCCCCTCCAAGTCAGAGAGAGTCGCATTGTTAAGGCAGAGCACATTTCATATTTTAAGCACTCTGTAAATGGTAGCTGTTATTAGAAACAAACACCTCGCCCTACGGTGAGGAGGTCATGATTCGAACTCAAAGTTTTCAGAAGCAGGGAGCATGTAACTTCCCCCCCCCCCCTTTCCACTGTGCAGCATCTCATGTTACTTAAGAAGCACTGACATCTCTGTCATTCAGAGTTGGTGGGAATGAATATACAACTCATCTCTTCTAAATTACACATTTTAGAGATAAGGAAATTGAGGCAGGGAGGCATTGAAGGAATTACTTCAAGGTTGCAGTGTCATATCACCCTTCATGCTCTACCAGGTAAAGCACACAACTAAGAGGTCAGGAAACAAAGACATCCAGATTACAGAAAATGAGTCGGACCCATAAAACCCAAAGAAGTATATCCACAAGGCATAAAATATCCCTGGGGCTGAGTACCAGACAGGGACCATCCTCACCAGAACTCGAGGGGGGAGTAGCATATTTGCTTGGAAGTCAGATTAGAACCATGGTAGCCTGAAAAGTAGGCGGTGCTGTGTGAATTTGGCTGCTGTGCATGGGCTAACCTCTGTTAACATTCATGGAGCAGAAAGTGGAGGGCAGGTTGGCATAAAAGAAGCATGCATGCCATTTTCTACACTGCCCACTGATCCTAGAGAGTAGGTCATGATGCAAACAAATATCACTCATCCAGGTGGCCAATGTCAATATTTCCCAGAGCATACCGTGGATACAAAGAACAGGAAGCATTCACAATTGTGGATATATGCCACTAGACCTTATGCTTTCATTCACTTCTGAAGCGGTCTTAGTGGTAATTTCCAGAAATGAATATGATGAAAATTGATTTTGTGAAATATTGAAGAGGAACAATTTTCTCATGATTCAGTATTTCTTAATAGTGCATTTTGTTCGTTTGCCCTTTCCCACTAGCTGTGAAAAAGCCAGGCACTGACGGGCAGCTCTGTGAAAACCTTGCTGACTCATTTTTGAAACTACAATCAGGGTCTTTCTTATCCTTATGTCAAAATATATTTTGCATAAAAATATTTTTAAGGAAGTAAATTTTTAAAAATATTTTCCAAATTTGAGAGATGGAATTTAGGGATTTTTTTTAGTCTTTCTCTCTTTCTCTCTCCCCCCCCCCCCCGTCTTTTTTTGCTTGCTTGTTTTTTGATTTTGCTTCTGCTTTTCGGATTCTAAGAATTAATCAATCTGCTCTTTTATGTCCTAGTTTGCTTTTTATGGTTGTGCTAAAGGTCATGACTGGAAGCAACTTGAGAAGGAAAGGGTCTTAAAATTCTCTTAGAACTTCCTCTTAAAACTCCCATCAAAGTCCACTGTTGTGGGATGTCAGGGCAAGAACTCCGGGCAGTAACTGAAGCCTCGGAGGAAGGCTGCTTGCTGGCTTGCTCTCCATGGTTTGCTCAGGCTACTTTCTTAGACATTGCAGAATCCTTGGTCCAGAGGTGGTACTACCCTCGGTGAGCTGAGAACTACTGCACCAATCATTAACCAAGAAAATAACCTATATAGACTTGCAGTTTCCTCTTCCCATCTGACACTAGTTTGTGTCCAGTTGACAAAAACAAACAAACAAACAAACAAACAAACAAACAAACCAGAACATTTTATTTCTATTTTAAAACATTGTATATGCTGGGTGTGCATTCTACCAACAGAATTACATCCCCAACCTGTGAGTGAGGGTAGGCACATGTCAGGGCACATGTAGATTCAGGGGACAAACTTGGTGCCAATCCTTACCTTCTAACTTATTTGAGGTCTTGTGGTTAGCCACTGAGTGCACCAGGCTAACTGTCCCACAAGCGTCTAGATAGTCTCCTGTTTCTGCCTCCTGTCTCTCTGCAGAAGTGCCTGGATTACAGATGCAACTACTGCATCCAGCTATATGTGAGTTTTGGGCACCCAAAAAAACCAGGCTCAATCTTGCTTTTGTATAGCACATGCTTTACTCCCTGAGACTCCTCCTCCCCAGGGCAAAGGAGTTATTTAAAAAGAATAATGTTTTTTTTTCTTTTTGTTGTTGTTAATGAACAACAAAATCAGTTTATAAAATGGTAGAGTTGGGGAGGTAGTTCTGTTGGTAGAATCACAAAATCCTGGATACCATATGGAGTCTGTTGTGGTGTATATATCTGGAATACCAGCAGGGCCAGCACTGGGAATGTAGATATAGGAAGATCAGGAGTGTGTCCACATAGGAATAACTAGGGAAATTCATCCCAAACCTGTTATTCTAATCCCCGCATTTGAGGTCTTGGGATTTCCAAGGATTTTTTGTTTTCTAGTTTTCTTAAAATTAATATGTATTTTGAATCAAAAGCTCCCTCCTCCATTTAATTAATTGCCTTGTTGCTGCAACCAAGTATTGACCAAAGCAATGCAAAGAATGGTGTATTTTGGCTCAAAAGTGAGAGAAACAGGCATGTGGTGGGAATAAAGTCATGGCAGCAGAAGTGTCACGTTGCAGCCACAGTCTGGAGGCTGCTGCTCAGCCAGTGTCTCCTCTTTACTCAGTCTGGGGCACAGCTCTGTGGTATGGTACTCGCTTACACTGGGGGGTGGGTGGCTGTATTCCCATATAAAATAGCCTAATCTAGAGATTCCCTTACAGGTATGCTTAGAGACTCCTAGTGATTCTAGATCTTGTCAAATTGACAGTCACTATTAACCACCACGCACCATTCCTTTCATCTAGCCTAGTTCGGGATAAAACGTGGAGTCGTAGCATGCGCAGCTCTCCTAGCTCTTCTTTACTTTTTAGTTAATGTTTATTTACATACCACACTGTCAAATTTAGAGTAGAGGGGAGGACCAGAGCAAATTACAGAATAACTGCAAAGAAAAGATTTTCTATGTTGGACATAACACACAGTCCCAGGAGTCCATTCAACACTACAAAGGACTTTCCTTATGTGTATAAATATCTTGTTATGGTTTTTAAAATGCAAAAAATCATAGAGATATTATTTGTGGCTGTTCTGGAGACTGGGTGACCCTCCCATATCTGTCACTTTATTCATCACTGTGACAAACTTCTTGCCAGAAACAACTTAAAAGGGGAAAAGGTCTACTCTGCTGATGATTTCAGAGGGGTCTGTCCAGATTCCTGTACTTAGGAGGAGCACTGCTGTGGCACAAGCGTGGAATGGAGAGGGATCTTGACTTCACAGTAGGTGAGAACCTGAGACCCAGGAAGGGATTAGGAACCAGCTGTAACTTTCAAAGGTTCACCTACTTCTCTTCTAATGAAGCTACCTCTCCTACAGTTTCCAGAAATTTTAAGTAGCTACATGTAATTGGTACTTCGTGTATCTGTGCAGGCTCAGGTGTTACCAATAAATACAATTTGTCCTGTTACTGGAAGAGAAGAATCTGAATTCCCAATTACTGAAACCAGATAGGGGTCAAGTGATCATATATGAGCCCATAGGGAATATTTCATACTCAAACTTTTTTTAAAGGTTTCATTTTATTTAATTTTTTAAGTGTTTACACTCAACCATCTAAATTCAGTGCCTGGAGAAGGAATCAGATCCCCTGGGACTGAAGTTCCAGATTGTTGGCTTTGAACCGAAACCAAGTCCTCCTGAAGAGTAGCAAGTATTCTTACCCACCAGACCCTCTCTCCAGTCCCTACCATACTTCTTGCTTCTAATGATCCTTCTTTGAGAAGCCAGTATTTGGGATTACCACAGGTATGAACTAGGTGAGAAGACCCATGCAAAAAGGGCACAGAAAAGTCTCTGATTTTCCAAGCACTATTGTATCTCTGAAGCTTTCTTTCACCTAACTTCCTGCTTTCCTTTGACAGACACTAGAGAACACTTTTTTCTGTTTAAGTCAAAGAGAAGGAAAAGAAGTCGGCTCTGATCTGGGACCTATTAATGTAGTTAAGTGAATGTCTCAGTGGGGGTTTTCATTGCTGTGGTAAAGGACCACAAACAGAAGCAACATAAGAGAAAAGGGTTTTTTCCAGTTATAACACTCCATGGGGAAGTCAGGACAGGAATCAAGGCAGGAACCTGAGGCAGGAGCTGAAGCAGAGGCCATGGAGGAGTGTTGCTTATTGGCTTTCTCAACTTACTTTCTTAGACACCCTAGGATCACCTGCCTAGAGGTGACACCACTCTCTGTGAGCTGGTCAGAGAATGGTTATTAGGCTTGTGTACAGGTGATCTGATGGATACATTTTTCTCAGTTGAGGTTCCTTTTTGTAAATAACTAACTCTGCCAACTTGACAGTAAATTAGCCAGGCTAATACACAAGGTGTAGTCAACTAGAAACTTAACTAGAAATATGGGGCGGTATGCATGTGCATGTTGCATGAAGTTCTAGCAATTTTATTGTGGTCATGGTCTCAATCAGCACTATTAGGGCTTTCAACGTGGAGGAAAATATACTGATTAGCACAGTAGCCACTAGTCACCATAGCTTACTGAGAATCTGAAATGTGGTTAGTATAGTTAAGGAACTGAATTTTTTATTTCACCTCAATTTTAATTTAAGTAGCTGCCTGGAATTGGTACTATGTGTATCTGTGCAGGCTCAGGTGTTATCAATAAGTAGAATTTGTACTGTGGCTGGAAGAGAAAAATCTGAAAGCTTATGATAAGTGAACAGCATGGGGGTTGGCATGAATAAGCTGTGCTCAGCTCACACTGAGAGGAACAGTGCTGGGTAATAGGATGGGACTGTGATAGGTTACCCTGGGCATCATGCAGCTCACTGGATTTGAAACTGCAGTTAATGAAGAGCTATTACTTCTGATTGGTGGCTAAAAATAGCTCTTACATGTGCCAGGCATTATGTTGAAGGCCTTACATGGATTATCTCAGTTATTCTAACAACCTCTAGAAAAAAAAGGGAGAGACAGAGAAAGACAGAGAAGAGGGGTGTGTGTGTGTGTGTGTGTGTGTGTGTGTGTGTGTGTGTGTGAAACTATCAAGGAGATCCTTGGACCAAGGGGGAGGTTCAAGATTTGTCTGTGCAGTGAGCCAGGTCCATTCCATCCCCAAACAGGAAGGACTAAAGTACAGCCATGCAAGGACGCTCTAGACAGCAGGAAGATGGTGCCAGGCACCCTCAGCTTGTTTTACAAAGGAAGAGGGCCTTTTGTTCTTTTGGATGCCTGAGCACTTTCACAAAATGGATGGTAGCTAGAGAACCTTTTGAGGAGAATGGCAAGATTGCTGGAGCTAAATGGCTTTTATTTTCGAGAAGTAGGGATCAGGGCCATCTGCCAAGAAAAAGGACTAAAAGCAAATGGAGTGATGAGGAATAGAAAGGAGCCCTGAAATACCATCAGCTGAACTCCCAAATATCCAGTACCCTTTATCATTAAAGGCCATCATATATATTATCCCAATAAGTCTAACCACCCAGGGAAGTAGTTTCCCCGCTCCCCTCCCCCTTGCTGCCACATTATAAAAAACGGAAATTGAACTTCAAAAGGGTTACCACCTCAATTAAAGGAAAACAAAGACTGTCCACCAGGGTGCTGGCTGTGTTCTAGAAACAAACAGGCCACAACAAAGGGGGCTACCCTTCACAGTTTTACTTATGTGGTGCAAGCAAAACAAGCAGAACTCCAAACAATTACTATTTTAGACTTTGACAGGTAATGTGAGAGGAAAAAAAAAATGGTGCTGTAAGAGATTCGATGGATTGATGGATAAAATTGGGGGAGGAAGAGGTGATACAACCATGGTGGAGGAAGGAATGCTATGAGCAGGCAAGCAAGCTGGCAACTTCAGGCCCAGGAAGGTAGATTCTCTCAGACCCAGGCTGTGAGGCAGGGACTTGGCGAAAAGCTAGTAGGGCTGAAGCCTGGTGAGCAAGAGGGCACAGGCCAAGGCCAGAACCCCGTGGTAAAGCAGGGTAAAAAGCCCCGCGCCAAGGCAGGGGCAAGGAGCAAGGGCCAGGTTGCTCAGCTCGCCCACGCATGTTCGTGACCGCCGCCAAGACGCCCAGCACTTGGATAAGGCGACAGGGAAGGCCACTCGCGGGCCGTGGGGCGTCAGGGAACCAGAGCTAGCCAACGCTGGGTGCGGGCGACCACCCTCTAAGAGATACCACCTTCCATCGGGTGAGCGACCCCGCCCGGGGCCCCTCCGCTACCAGGCGGCCAGACTGACAGCCTTTGGTCCCGGAGGCGGGCCTCTCAGCCGAAACTCTGGTCAAAAGGCCATGCGGAGATAACACAAATTGCAATCAGGACGAAGTCCTGGAGAAAACAGCCCCGTTGACCGCTGTCCTGTTTCCTCTCGCGGCTTCCCAGTAGAAGCGCCTGGTTCCTCTCTCCAAGCCGCCCCCCCCTCCAACAGCGAGAGCATTGGTTTGGCCCCTCCGTCTGGATTGGCTGAAGTTTTACGCCTCGGCCCAGGATTGGAGGATGTTTGTCTCGTTCCTAGTCCCCGCGCCGATTGGTCGGTCTTCTGCTTCTGGGCGGAGCCTCCGGGGACGGTTTCCACCCTCTTGTTTACCGGCCGCGTAGTTGACGCTAGCGCTAAAGTTCCCTGTTCGGCGGCGCGGGCCAATTGCGCCGCTCGCTCCGCCCTCGCCCCGCTCCCTCACGGCCTCCCGCGTGGTACGGCCCACACCTTTCAGAACGCCGGCGCTCCCTCCGCCGGCGCCGGCCCGCTGCTTCCCCGCACCCCTCGCCGAGTCCGCGCTTGGTACGGCCCGCGCCGCCTCCTCCGCTCGTGAGGGAGGCTCGACCCCCTCCCGGGCCGCGGCTCTTGGTGCCGCCCGGGAGAACCAGGTCATCGGCCGGTTCCCGTGAAAACAAAAACAATCGGCGGCGCCGCCGGGGGGCGGCCGAACGCGGCGAGCCAGGGGGCCCGAGGCGAGACGCGGCGCCGGGTAGGGCGGGCGAGCGAGAGCGAGCGGCGGGGCCGGGGCGCCATGGGGCGGGCGGGCACAGGCTGCGCGGGGCTCCCCCGGCGCCGCGGCTAGCGCGCCCGCCTTGCCTTCGCCTCCCGCGCCGCCCGCCCGCCGCCTTGGGGGAGGAGGAGCGGGACGCGGCCTCGGTGGAGCCCGGGTCGAACCACTGCGGACCCCCGGGCGCCGGGGAGCCGAGCGCCGCGGTCTCCGGCATGGATCAGTGCGTGACGGTGGAGCGCGAGCTGGAGAAGGTGCTGCACAAGTTCTCGGGCTACGGGCAGCTGTGCGAACGGGGCCTGGAGGAGCTCATCGACTACACCGGCGGCCTCAAGCACGAGATCCTGCAGAGCCACGGTGAGGGCGGGCGCGCGGGGGTCGGGGCCCTGCGCTGCGTCTGCTGGTCCCCAGGCCGCGGCGACTTTTCCCCCTCTCGCGCGCACCCACCCGGAAACGCGGTGGCCACGGGGAGCAGTCCGCTGCACACGGCTCGGGGCTGGGGGTCTTGCGTGGTCCTGCGGGCCGCAGGTGTGCGAGGGATAAAGAGGGGTCTGCGCAGGACTTTGTCTAATTCTCGGCCTCGCAGACTTTTTTCCCCTGGTGGTTCTTAGTTGAATGTTCTTAGCTGTGGGTTTCCACATCAGCCGCTGCTGCAACTTCGGAGTTGGAGTGGTGTGGGCAGACAGATAGCTCTTCTAAAACTCTTCCTAGGAAGCCGGTCGATTTAAACCGTTCAGCGCCCCTGCTGTAGCCTCCGTAGAGACCGACGGGGCAGGTGTCGAGTTGCTCGTTACTTGACTTACCTGGTCCAGTTTGTACTTGATACTAATTTCCTTTCAGAAAATAGATTTTGCTTCGGTTATTTCATCAGTTGCCCTACGTCTTGTAGCACAGATGCCAGGGCTAACTTTGAGAAAGGATTTTGTGTTTTTAAAAATAACATTAAAGGTCTGGTACTTTGGAGCCACAATGCTGACTCTTTCTGAATGAGAGGTAAAGGACTTGTAATATTATGCATTCATTCAAGAGGTCTGGCCCTTGTCAGTCTGTGGCCTGAATAGAAATTAAAGGGATATTTACTAGTCAGGGAGAATTAGTCAGGTGAGATTAAGGTAGTGTTGGCCCTGCCTCTCTCCTCTCCTTTCCTCTTCACCTTTATTTCCCTGGTAAAGGCGTCTGACAACTTCTGACACAGCTGTCACTTTGGAACGACGTATAAATACATGGAAAACATGTTGATGGCAGCATGTGAAAAGATTATTTGACTGAATTGATGGTGGTGATACATTTGATAGAAACAGAATAAGGTGGAGTGTGGGGAGTCTGGTGAATTTTGACTCGTGAGATGAAGTTCAAGGGTTTGATGGACATAGAGCAAAGGTCTTGGGATTTATGTGAGCCTAAAATTGGTTGTTTTCTTTTGCTTGTGGTATTTTGAGGTAGAGTCTCACTGTGTTGCGCGAGCGAGCTTTGAATTCATCTTTGTAGAGTTGGGATTCCCCGTGTGCCCTCCCTGTGTTTTCAGATATTTCTAGGAGGACAGTGGAGATCATAGGATGCGATCATAGGATGTGATCTGGATGAAAGATCTTAGGCTCTGAGCACAACCAAAGAAGAGCAGAAATGAAAAGGGCAGAAAAAGATAAAAAGATAGGCTGCTTAGTGGGTACTTGACTTGTACTTGACATTTTGTGGACAAACCAGATTATTTCGGGCTAAGAAAAAAATAGTGCATACTGAAGTGTCAGGCGATCAATCCAAGGTTGTTCTAGTTCAGTGCCTAAAGACACTGAACACCTCTCTTTCCCAGAGGACTCTTTGTCTTTTGACCAAAAAGGAGAAAGCCAGTAGGGAAAGAGAATGAACATAGGGCCTACACCTGGAGAGGTAGAAGGAATGTTCCCTTTTGGGGGACCAAATCAGAGACTGAGGGGTTATTTGAGAGAGAAAAGATAGAAAACAGAGTCCTTTCCAAAGAGTAAATGTGGAAGAGGAGAGATGTAGTTGTAAGGTTTGTTTTAGGGAAGTTGCTGTCAGTTCCAGATGGTTAAAATGATTGTAAAAATTGCCAGGTCAGGGATTTTAGGCCTCTTTGCTGGTAGGGGAACTTTTCATAAAACCTGTGGTGTGAGGGGTAGTGGGCATAGCATACCATGCTGTTATAACATGTAGTTGTGCTTGTTCTCTTGATTGGCAGCCTTTTTTTTTTTTTTTTTTTAAACGTTCCAGTGTAAGAAATGCCTTCCAGTCCTCTATGACATCTCTTATTTTCCTTTAATCAGTTGAATAGGATTAAGTAATGAAAAGTAGTTAAAAACCACAAAAGAAATACATATAGATAACTAGGTCTGGTTTTTAAGGTAGTCTTTTTTTTATTTCTTTTGTGTGAAAATAAACATGCTTTGGTATTTGATTGTGAGCTTCTTGAAGCAAGTAATTTCTAAATTAAAGTTTCAAGCAGGGATGCAGTGGATACTATATTGAATCTTTTTTTTTTTTTTTTTTTTTTTTTTGGTTTTTCAAGACAGGCTTTCTCTGTAGAGCCCTGGCTGTCCTGGACCTCACTCTGTAGACCAGGCTGGCCTCAAACTCAGAAATCCACCTGCCTCTGCCTCCCCAGCGCTGGGATCAAAGGTGTGCACCACCACTGCATGGTGTTACGTTGAATCTTAAATCTGCTCCTTTCAAAGGTGTGCCTATTGAAAGCAGAGCTTACCTGTAGTTTAAGGCTTGGGATGTGCCTTCTGGGCAAATAATCTGTTAGGCTGCTGTGATCTGAGGGAGGGCTTCATTGGGCTCTGTCAAGGTTCTAGGATCTTATGCTCCAAGCTTCTCCTGGGAGAAGAGAATAGTAAAGGAGAACCTTGGGGACTGTAAACATTACCTGCTGGATAGGGTAGAGGACAGTCATTGTGTCATACTGGTAGGTGACTTCCTGTTGCAGAAGCATCTTTTACCAAAAGTGGGAAATTAGTCCAATTTTAAAAAGCTACAATTTCTTAGGTTTACTCGAATCTATAGTGGGATGTCTGAGGTAAAAGGGATCACAGACAACTATATTAAATGAACATAGCTAGAGAATCTGTTGGAAACCAGTTGTAAGTTCATCCACCTTGCTGCATCCTTCCTCCAGGTGATAAACACCACCCTGGGGCTGACCTGGAACTGTCCAGCCAGCTCCAAATGACCTCTCTGTAACCTGAAATTGTTCCATGTGAAATTTTTCTATTAGCTATGTCTTTTTAAAATGTAGCTTTCTTAATGCATATACTTCTCACATTTGGTGAATTCGTTTCTGCTGTCACTTTATCCATCCCTAGTTCTTCAGCTTGGAAAGGGGGTGAGGAAGGTTTTTTTTTTTTTTTTTCCCTTTTTTAAAATGAAGCCCCAGCATTTGCTAGAGGAATAATATTGACATATAAGAAGGAAATGCAGGCTTTGAGTGTGAGTGGTTCTAGGGCGGCTAAGTTGGTAATAGGAGTATGAAGGGGCAGTTGAGGCTAGGGAGAGCTTGGAGACATCTGGCTGAACTGAGCAGTTCCTTTATGTGGAGCCTGACTTCTCTTTGTTGCCTTGGATAGGGCACAGAAGCAGGAGGATGGGCCCAAGGTGGAAGGGATAGGCAGAGTTATTCATGGCAAGTGGAAAACAGGGACCGGTATATTGATCTGAGACAGTAAGACCACTTTTTAACCTACTTTGTCAGACGTTCAAGAATTGTATTGAGCTCTGTGGCTTAGCCTGAGTTATTTTGAAGTTCACTTTCATTAACTCTCCAACTGAAAGGAGAAGGGTGTATTCCTGACAGAGTTGTGTCCACCTTTCAGTGGAAGTTTTCCCAGAAGAAAGAAATTGGCTGTAGATCATCATGGTTGCTGGATGTTTTCCAGGATGCTTTTGGTCTAATGTGGGTGATGCCTTACTCATTCGTATATGTGCACTCAATGTTCACATATGCTTGAGTGTTTACTTAACTAATTTAAGCTCAGTTCCAGACTTACAAGGTCATAAACTGGATATTAGGTATAATAAACCAAAGCACACTTTGGTTTTAGTGATCTGGGTTGTGATGATTCTGTTCCTCCTCCTTCCTTTAATATTTTCCTAGTGGAAAATACAATAAAAATTTTTGTTTATGTTTTGTGGAAGAAGAACAAAAAAAGAGACTGAAACAATTTTGTTAACAGTTTCACAATGTGCTTAAAGTGTAGTTGGGGAAATTATAGAGTTAAGGATGTGCCATGTTAATTTTTTGGTTATTTTTATACTACTACTGAAAGGATTTTTGGCTATACTGGTAATCAAACCCAGGGCCTTATGAACATTAGGCGAGCTGTTGACCACTGAACTATCTGTATATGCCCAGCACTTGAAAGAAGTTCTCTTGCTTTTTTTTTTTAATTTAAATTTTATTTATTTTGAATAGGTAATAAATGCAAATAGTTTGAATCTAAAAAAAAGCTTCTTGGGAAAGCTTCGTTACTGTTCCAGAACCTCCTCATTGCCTGACAGGTAGAAATGGTAGTTTCCATTTAAAAAAAAAAAAAGAAAGAAAAGAAAAGAAAGAAAGAATTTGCATAATGGGGCTCACTGGTAGATTTCTTGCCTGGCACCTCAAAAATGGGAGCAGTATGATTATGTGTCACCTTTTAAAATGGCATTGGCTGTGTATTTACACTTAACTATCATTATGTTTCCTGAATTAGTTAAAGACATCATTGTGTGTGGAGTTATGAACACATAAAAGCATCTTAAACAATTTTTAATGTATTCATTTATTGTGTGCGTGTGCAGGTGTGCCCATGTGAAGCTAATTAGGCAAAAGAGTATAAAAAAGTGTGAAAGTGACATTTTAAACTCATACTTAGATTACCAAGGTCTAAATGCATACTATTTAGGTCTAATATACTATTGTGTTCATAGAAACCATGGGTTGAAGATTGAATGTGCATAGCTTCCAGTCTAGAAATTGGGTTGCATGTATTACAAATACATATTGAAAAATATGCATATGCATATGTGTATATAGAGAAGTGTTGTGTGCTAAATGTGACCTGCCTATGTCAAGTATAAATTACAAGTAGAAGGAATCAGTTAGGGCCAGGTAGACTCAGTAAAAACCAAGTAAGGTTACCTAACTCTGGTTAGATCACATAACCAGGCCCCATTTGTTGAAATTGTGCTAGAAGTTAGTAGATCCTCTTGAGAGAAGAGTGACTTTTGAGCTTTGAATTGAGTACAGTGTGGTCTACAATAAACACCTAGTGTGGAAAATAACTTGTTGAGTGGATCATAAATAAAAGTTTGGGTGGATGGCCATGCCATTGTTCAAGCACAGTAAAAGCCGAATGGATGGGTTGCCGAGCGACTTGGGCTATTTTAAGTAGGAAAATAAAAGGTCAGTGTGTTTCCAGTTGTACTTAAAAGTGGATTTAACTTTCTTTAGCCCATTCCTGTCTAGGCTCCTGGAGGAGACGATTCTTTGTTATGTGGAACATTGTTTATTTAAATTTGTGTGTTATCCAATATTCTTTGGGTTTCAAGTGGCATGGCAATTTTAATTAAAGTGGAATTTTTAAACTTATGACTGAGTAGGCTGCAGTTAAGCAAGGCTGGCTCCTGAGACACAGAAGGTGACACCGGGAAGTCTTGTCCGCCATCGTTCATGCTTTCCATGATTACTTGCATTTTCAGAGTCTTCTCCATTTATAGGTGAAGATGACCAACCTAGCTCAAAAGACAGGAACACGGCTAGCAAATTTTCCCAACATTACTTTCTTGTTTGGTATTCCTGGTCACCTTGAGCTCTGCTCATCCAGCCTGTATCAGGCAGAAGAAGAGCTTGAAGAGTGTGGGAAGGGCACATTGCCTATAGCATATGTTGATGAAAATGGAAGAACTCTGAGTTAAATCAATCACTGTGAATTGGTGACTAGCCTGACCTTTACTGTCCAGCTTTAGCCTTGTATTCTGTGTTCATATAATGGTAAATACTGAGCAGTTTAAAATGACCTTGCCGATAAGCTTAAATGGATCTTACTTCATGCACCTTTGGGGACTTGTTTGACATGGCTTTGATGCCCTGTAGTAAATCTAAAGACATTTCTAAGATTATCTCTTAGGTGTCTTCTTTTTTTGTTTTTGTCTGTCTGTCTGTCTGTCTGTCTGTCTATCTATCTATCTAATTATTTATTTACTTATTTATTATATGTGAGTACATAGCTGTCTTCAGACACTCCAGAAGAGGGCATCAGATCTCATGATGGATAGTTGTAAGCCACCATGTGGTTACTGGGATTTGAACTCAGGACCTTCAGAAGAGCAGTCAGTGCTCTTAACCGCTAGCCATCTCTCCAGCCCTCTTAGGTGTCTTCTAATACTAGACAGTAACACAGCTCAGGGGCTATCCCAGAAATACACAAATATAGCTTGTTTTAGAAAAGTTACAAAGGACAAGTACCTGTGAACTTTGTGTGTAATTAGGGAGATGGAGACTGGCATGAATTTTAACAGAAACAGTGCCTTATAATGGAAGACCATCCATATAGACCATGAGGTAATGATGGTAGAGAAAGGAGTCTGGTTTAGGGTTAGGTGTGCCTACCTGTGGTAGGGTTTAATAACACGTGGAGATGTGGGAAGCAGGAAAATGGATAAAGAATTGGAAGAGGGTGGCAAGAACAAAGGTACAGAAAGGGAGATGGTGAGAGAGAGTGGGATAAAAGCATTAAAATTGGAAACACTCTAAAATCATGGACACCAGGGAAGGAGAGAGAGGGGAAGACACTGACATCGAGTCTTGAGGTAACCTCTTAGTAAGGATGGGCAGGATGTGATTGGAGGCCTTTTGCCCACCGCGCTCAAGTTGAAGTTTGGGCCTGTTGTTGAGTAATAGTGGTGGAAAAGTGACTTCCTGAGGGATCTGTGCGAGTGACTGGGACTTGTGCAAGGTTGGAGTCAGGCAGAGTCAGGAAAGGTTGGGAAAAAAAAAATCAAAGGTTAATCTAAGCTTTAAGCAGGAGTGAAAGAGATAATTATGGAACCAAGAAAAAAAAAAAACAAGCTTGGAAAGATGGGAGGAAAAATGAGAGTTTGATTTTATTTTTAAAATATGAAGCCCAGATTTAAAAGTTACATTGGGTTCAATCATTCAGTTTTTTGAGATACTTAGAGATTAAATGTCTGTATTTTGAATATGGGATCTTTAAAAATAAAGACTATTTAGAAGACATTTAAAAACTTGTACCTGCATATCTCTTTTCTCTGTAGTTCTTGTCATATGTGCTTTGAAGTCCTCCACCCCCACCAATGATGGTCATTGGTTAGTTCTCTGCTCCAAGAACACTGTTGTCTGTACTGTGCATTTGGGCCTTTAAATACACACTTGATTGTTTCAGTTTTCCTGCTTGATACTCTAGGCTTGTGATTTGATGTAGTGGTCTTTAATAAGGTCCCTGACTCGGGATACCCATCTGTGAATTCACTGCTCTGTCCTAAATGGTCACAAATGGTTTCTTTACAGATTTGCTAATCTTGAGTAAATGTGATGAATGTGTCCCCTTCCTCTGGGTTAGGTCTGAAAACTTATCTATTGATTAGCTGTAGCATAGGCCTTAAGGTTGTTCTCAGGAAGGCCACAGCTTTCCTTGGCCATGTTTAGCATGTAATACTATGAAATAGTCCTTTTCGTTTGTTTGTTCGTTTGTTCTTTTTCGAGACAGGGTTTCTCTGTGTAGCCCTGGCTGTTCTGGAACTCACTCTGTAGACCAGGCTGGCCTCGAACTCAGAAATCCGCCTGCCTCTGCCTCCCAGGTGCTAGGACTAAAGGCGTGCACCACCACCGCTCGGCCCTTTTGTTAATTTTAATATTAGGCTTAGCTTTTCAAGTTTCTGTTTTAATACTTTTCAAGGAGATCCATGTTCACTCTGACAGGTGACTTTTGAAGAATCAGTTTTAAGTCCTAACATCTTTTCTCTAGGAACTAGTAACATGAGGGAACACTGCTGGCCAAGGCTTTGACACTCAAATGTTAATTGAATCCAAATGTCATCATTTCTCCCCTGCTTTTTTGACATTTTGAGGGGTCTACAGAATGAGTTCCAGGACAGCCAGGACTACACAGAGAAACCCTGTCTCGAAAAAAACCAAAAACCAAAAACCAAAAACTCAAAACCCAAAACCCAAAACCAAAAACCCCCAAAACCCCCAAAACCCCAAAAAACAAAAACCAACACCAAACACCAATGAAAATGAACAAAGATTCTAAGCTGGGAATAGTGGTACACACAATTTTAATCCCAGCATTTGGATGAGTTCAAGGTCACTCTCATCTACATAGTGAGTTCCAAGATAGCCAGAGCTACATAGTGAGACCTGTCTTGAAAAAACAAAAATAAATAAACAAAAATAAAAGGTTTCAAAGGGAAAAGAAAGGCTCTAATAAAAGAGTGGGATATAAAACTATTCCCCTCTAGTCTTATTACTGATACCTAATATTCTTTTGAATCTCTCTGTCTATCGATCTATCAGTCTGGCATCAGTCTCATATTTTAGGCTGGGTTGGAACTTGCTGTAGGTAGCCTAGGATGGCCATTAACATACAAGTGTCCTTCATTCCTCCACCTATACTCCAGTGCTGGGATCACAAGTGAATGCATCTCCATCCTCATGCTTGGGATTGAACCTAACATTTTATGTGTGTTAGGCAAGTACCCTTACGTTCCAGCCCTGTGTACTTGTTGGTTTATTTTGTTCTCATCTTTAGGAACCTATTCTCATTGAATTCTGGAATGCAAATTTACAAGATCTGAGTTTTATGTCGTTAGTTTATTTACATTTTTTTCTAGTATAAGAGTTCAAGAGTTTAATCCAAATTTCAGATCATATCTCTTAAACTTTCTTCATTCTCTTAAAGGGATGAATTAAATATCCTTTTTTTTTTTTTTTTTTTTTTTTTCGAGACAGGGTTTCTCTGTATAGCCTTGGTTGTCCTGGAACTCACTCTGTAGACCAGGCTGGCCTCAAACTCAGAAATCCACCTGCCTCTGCCTCCCAAGCGCTGGGATTAAAGGCGTGCGCCACCACCGCCCAGCCTTATTTTTTAAGTAGCTGGTGTCTTACTATAAAGAAAGGAGCAACAAATCCAGATCCAGAGTACACGGTCATCATAGCCAGTAACCGCCACTTGTTTTCCACTGAAAATGGCAAATTCTTCCCGGGATCCTCCTCATAGTGGCTGCGATGGACCATGGAGGTGGTGAACCTCCAGATACTCTGGCCCAACATGCCACTGATGGAAGTTCTGTGAGGAACGCAAACACAGAAGGTGGAAGAAATGGCCATACCACCTCACTCTCCTTTCTTCATGACCTTGCTAGACAAGGTCTGAGTTTTTATTTGGGTGTAATTAGGATTATGTTTTCTAAATGGATTTTTATCTCTCTGTATTGTAACTTGTTTCCTAATTTGTTTTCTCTATTCTGTTAAGATCTCTGTCCATTTTGTGAAAGTGTATAACTCAGGAGAGTTCAAATGCAGTATATGTAATATTTATAAACTATTTTTTTGCCTCTAGCATGTTCATAAAAATATATAAATAGGGTCTATGACTTCTAGGAAATCTGACAGTTCATTTTTATAACGTTCTCCACTCTAGAGGGCCCTGTCTTGTATAACTACTGAGAAGCCTGTACATGATGGTGTATTAGCACCTTTAAGCTCCGTTTTAAAGACCTAGTTAGAACTATTGTCAGCTGATGGGCACATACTTCAATCTTGTGCATTTGGATGCTGCTCACTGCCAGCTGTGGTTTTAACAATGGTATATTTTGTTAACAGTGTATGCTTGTGCAGTTGTTTAGCATCATCCTCCACCCCATATGAAAATAAGCACCAGACAAATTGGAAAGTTCAAATACTGGGTCAGAATTTAGTTGTCAATTTTACTGTCTTTGACTTGATTGAATTTAGGTGGGTCAAAATGTAAGTGAATATTACCACAGTTGGCCACATGGGTTTCTTAACTCTGTGATGAGTAAGGAGAAATATAGAACAAATAAAGGGTAGAAAGTACTAAAAATGCATTGGTGGTTTATCAGAACCATACTATAACTAGAAATTCTATAGTTTTAGCCTTGTGAAATATTTCTTTTAAGATAATTTACTCTGCTATGTTCAGATATCAGGATGTACTTTCTGAAGAATTATTTCTTTGTGTGTGTGTGTGTGTGTGTGTGTGTACATGTGTTGAGGTCAGAGGACAACTTTATGGAGTCAGTTCTTTCCCCCCTTTTGTGAGTTCTGGGGATCAAAGTTAACAGGCTTGGCAGCAAGCACCTTTACAAACTATCTCACCATGCTGGGATGCATGTTGATAAACAGACATTGAGATGGGTGTCTCTCTGTTTTTAATACAACTTAGGATATTTTTATTTACAAATGAAGATGCTAACTCAAAAGTGACTTGTGCCAGAATACAAACTTGTGTTTGAAAGCGAGAAGAAACTTATGATGGAAGGGGAACAGGAGGACTTACTGCGCCTTATTTGAAAATAAGAGTATGTGCACGCATAGACTAATATAATAGTCTAGGGGAAATAGTGGGAGGAAGGAGAAGGAATGTGTATGTGCATGCATTTGAAAATTCTGTGGGACTGGGAAAGGGGTACCATACTATTATTTCCAGGTTTATGTTGGCATTTGGAAAGTGTAGACTAGAGTGCTGTTATGTAGGAGACACTAAATTCTGCAAGAATCCAGAGAATCTACAAACTGTTGTTTATGAAACTGCTGGCAGTTTTAGACTATGCTGGACTTAAAATCGAGAATATTATGCAACATCATTAGTTTTATATTCATTTTTAAAAGGATTATTGAGCCTGGTGTTGTGATGCATACCTTATATATAATCCTAGTACTTTGGAGATGGAATTAGGAGGAATGTGAGTTTAGGGGCAGTCTGGGATATAAAACTAGACACAACACAAGTTACTGAGTGCCTGTTATATACCAGTCACTATAGTTAACTGCTAGGGATTGGATCTCGTGCTTCAGTTAAGTTTCTTGGGAATGATAGATAGGTATTACAACAAAGTGTGACACCCTAATTGAGAAGCACAGGATGCTAATGAAACAGACATTTTTGTAACATACTGTTTCTGTGAAACTAATGGACATAAATCCTGAAATGACCAGGCACAGAAGCTGGCAGGTAGACCTGGACTCCTAGACAGACATCACAAAAATCATGTCAACTCAGTTAGGGGCTAGTTTAGTTTGGTGAATGTCTGGTTCTGCAGGAGTCACTGACAGATTTCTGAAAATAGTATACTTAAAATCTGTTTCTGAAACAAAAGGTGCTAGCCAGGTATGGTAGCTCATTCCTAATAGCAGCACAGGGAATCTGAGGTAGGAGGGCCACTGAGTTCATGGGTGGCCAGTTTGGTCTGTAGAGTGAAATCTTTTCTAAAAACTACTACTGCAACAACAGTGACAACAAAATAATAATAATAATATAAATACCATTTATTTTTAAACATGCTATTCCGTTACATTTAAAGTGTCTGCCTCCCTATACTGGGGATCCTATATGCTAGGCAAGTGCCCTATCACCGAGTTATATCCCTGTAGTTTCAGAAATGATTTTTAACTCCCCTGGTGTGTGTGATGGTAGAGTACTTGGTTTTAACATTCTAATTAATGCTCATGGTCATTTAACCAAGTCATGTTAGATGGGACCTTATAATATACTTGTCACTGTCGATGCTAGCAGTGTCTCCTCGGTTGTTGTGCATTTGTATGGGGTCCAGGGAATCTATCACATTAAAAGACATCATGAACACAGGACTTTATCCTGGGTGAAAGGTGGCCAGCCTGAGCTCTTGATTTAGTTAAAGTAAAGATTAAAGGTGGTTGTCTTATTATTTCTATTTACATCTAGGAAGTAAGTGAATTAAATGTTTCACAGGAAGGTTCTAGAAGCAGGTTGTGTTTTCATAGAAAGTTAAGACAAACATTAAGACTTCCCCATTAGGGCTAAGAAGTTTGATCTTGTCTCAGTCAGTCTGGTCATTTTAGTGATTTTCAAGCCTGTTTTTTACCTCTGTCTGCTTTCCACTGAGTACATTTGAGAATGAGTCAGTGGATTCTCTCTGAATGTGGCTTTTCTTCAGGTGATTCCACAATAAATAGTTTCTTGAGCTTCCAGATAGGAAGGCATTGTTTAACTGCAGGATCGTGTTATGAGAAATGCCATTAAGGAGTTTTGTTGTTGTGTGAAGATTGTCATGTACTTACTATGTAGATGGCATAGCCTCTTGAGCATCATCATGTAGGTGGCCCATTGTTATTGAACCATCTTTATGTAGTGTGTGATTGTCTCAGCTCTCTGACTGCACTTGGAGCTCACTGATTCAGTAACACTGTGACCAGCAACCACCACTGACTCTTCAGCCTGTCTCCCCAGCAGTGGGGTTACAGGTATGTGCTGCTGCACCCAGCTTTTTATATCGGAGATGGAGATCCTCATGTTTGTGTAGTAAGCACTTTACTGACTAAGCCAGCGCCCTACTCCCCCCACCCCCGGCTGTTTTTAAATTGAATGGTCATGCTGTTGTTGAATTGGAAGAGTGTGTTTTGTTTTATTATTATTATTGCTGTATTGAGGTTTGTACCTGTAACCTTACACAAGCTAGGCAAGTGTCCCGCCACTGAGTTATACCTCTTTCCTGATACATTGTGTTTATGTGTGAGTGTGTGTGTGTGTGTGTGTTTCCTTGTAAGTTTAGCTTTGTTCTTGATATATTGAGTATGATTTGCAAATATTCGTACTGTCCACACAGTATGTTCTGTAACATACAGAAATTGTTAAATGGTATAAATGAGTGCCAGAGGAATGGAGTGGTAGAGAGAACGGGAGTTAGCAGGGATTCAGAAGAGGGAGTAAGTCTGTGGACCAATAAGTTTGTAGAGAAGGGAGGCCAGTTGTAGAGGAAGACCACTAAAGTTAGGCAAGGATTAGTACAGACCTCATTGCCCCACACTGGTGCAGTCAAAAGCTTCTGCTGCAAAGGAGAAAAATTAGACAAGTTGTTGGAAGTTGGAATCGTCCGCCTTAAAGTTTGTGTGATTGTGTTTAGAGATGGGGGTCTTTGTTTGAGCTGCCCTGTACAGATTGGACACTTGGTAAGCGCTGCCTTCTGTTTGGGGTCAGGTTGCCTTACTTACTGTGCTCCTTTTCCACAACATTTCCTGCAACCTCGTAGGTTGTCTTTTCCTGAAACTTTAGAGAAACTGTGCTTGTGGTTATGACATCTGTGCTGTAAATCCAGTGGCCAGTGTTCAGTCCACAGCTTACTTAGTGGTTTTAGCATAGTTCTTTATTCTCTGTACCTTGGCAGATTTTCTTTACTCTTGATAGATTTTCCCCAACACCATATTTGGCTTCCTCCCTATCATTAGGCTTCAGTAGTCTGTTAGTTTACTTTTCAGTTCTACTTCATGTCTACCTTTCACTACTTCTCTGATCTGTACTGTGCTTTCATGTAGTTTCATAGTTTAATGATGTGCCCAATAGCTTATGCTCTAAGATCAAGAATTGACAAATGGGACCTCTTAAAGTTGCAAAGCTTCTGTAAGGCAAAAGACACTGTCAATAGGACAAAACGGCAACCAACAAATTAGGAAAAGATCTTTACCAATCCTATATCTGATAAAGGGCTGATATCCAATGTATACAAAGAACTCAAGAAGTTAGATTCCAGAGAGCCAAATAACCCTATTAAAAATGGGGGTACAGAGCTAAACAAAGAATTCTCAACTGATGAATATCGAATGGCTGAGAAGCACCTAAAGAAATGTTCAACATCCTTAGTCATCAGGGAAATGCAAATCAAAACAACCCTGAGATTCCACCTCATACCAGTCAGAATGGCTAGGATAAAAGACTCAGGTGACAGCAGATGCTGGCAAGGGTGTGGAGAAAGAGGAACACTCCTTCATTGCTGGTGGGATTGCAAACTGGTATAACCACTCTGGAAATCAGTTTGGAGGTTCCTCCGGAAATTGGACATAGTACTACCAGAGGACCCAGCTATACCACTCCTAGGCATATATCCAGAAGATGCTCCAACATGTAATAAGGACACATGCTCCACCATGTTCATGGCAGCCTTATTTATAATAGCTAGAAACTGGAACAACCCAGATGTCCCTCAACAGAGGAATGGATACAGAAATTGTGGTACATCTACACAATGGAGTACTGCTCAGCTATTAAAAACAACGAATTTATGAAATTCTTAGGAAATGGATGGATCTGGAGAATATCATCCTGAGTGAGGTAATCCAATCACAAAAGAACACACATGGTATGCACTCTCTGATAAGTGGATATTTGCCCAGAAGGTCGGAATACACAAAGTACAATCCACAAACCACAAGAAACTCAAGAAGAAGGAAGACCAAAATGTGGATACTTCATTCCTTCTTAAAAGTGGGAACAAGGGCTGGAGAGATGGCTCAGTGGGTAAGAGCACTGACTGCTCTTCCGAAGGTCCTGAGTTCAAATCCCAGCAACCACATGGTGGCTCACAACCATTAGTAATGAGATCTGATGCCTTCTTCTGGAGTGTCTGAAGACAGCTACAGTGTACTCATATAATAAGTAAAATAAATAAATCTTAAAAAACAAACAAACAAAACTTGCCACCTAAAAAAAAAAAAAAAAAAAGTGGGAACAAAATACCCATGGAAGGAGTTGCAGAGACTATGAAGCAGAGACTGAAGGAAGGACAATCCAGAGACTGCTCCACTTGGGAATCCTTTGCATATTCAATCATCAAATCTGGACACTAGCGTGGATGCCAGCAATTGCTGGCTGACAGGAGCTTGATATAGTGGTTTCCTGAGAGGCTTTGACAATACCTGACTAATACAGAAGTAAAGGCTCACAGCCATCCACTGAACTGAGTAAAGGGTCCCCAATGAAGGAGCTAGAGAAAGGACCCAAGGAGCTGAAGGATTTGCAGCCCTTTAGGATGAACAACAATGTGAACTAACTAGTACCCTCAGAGCTCCCAGGGACTAAACCACCAACCAAAGAGTACACATGGGGAGACTAATTGCTCCAGCAGCATATGTAGCAGAGGATGGCCAAGTCAGTCATCAATGGGAGGAGAGGCCCTTGGCCCTGTGAAGGTTCTATGCCCCAGTGTAGGGGAATGCCAGGGCCAGGAAGTGGGAGAGGGTGGGTTGGTGAGCAGGGGGAGTGGGGAGGGAACAGGGTTTTTTTTTTTTTTTTTTATTTTATTTTATTTTATTTTATTTTTATTTTTTTCAGAGGGAAAGCTGGGAAAGGAGATATCATATGACATGTAAATAAAGAAAATATCTAATAAAAAATTAAAATTATGGCAGAAAAAAACTAAACACCCCCCCCC